>CM034152.1:554896598-555084098 GCA_019776745.2 Taxus chinensis
GAGCAAAAACTCCATGTAGATTCTGAGATAGTCACTTGGGAGATCTTTGAGGAGTGTTTCAAGAGTAGGTATATTTCTAACAGGTTCATTCAACAGTGGATTGATTAGTTCCACAATCTATGTTAGGCCTCCTTGATAGTAGCAAAGTATGAGAGGTGGTTCTTGGATCTACTTCAGTATGTAGATTATATGTAGGATGAACAGGTTCAAGTTCACCAGTTCATTAGGGGCCTGAACTTGGACTTTGGTGGGGCAGTGTGTATTCACTATCCACAGACACTTTCATAGGTCGTGGAGAAGGCTTATATTGTAGAGAAAACTAGGGGGGAGATGCAGTAGGATCGTGATAGACTGAGGAGTTGTAGAACAGTAGATTGAGGAGTTCAGTAACTCCCCCTCGTGGTGGACACACTACAACAAAGTCTTCCTTCTGGCCTCCTCCACCTCCTCAGTAGCAACACTAGCAATAGACTCGACCGTCCTTCCAACCTCCATAGCGCCATGATGCCCAGAAAGGGAGCAGTATGGGACCTCTTACTAGGGGGCCCAATAGGACACATGATCCACATAGAGCATAGTCAGCAAGAGTACACCCTCCACAACACTCACAGAGGTCTATGTCAGGGTCATCTGGTCCTTCAGCACGTCCTACAGGGCCACCCAGAGGACTATCTGCATAGTGGGGGGGACTTGAAACTTGTTATGGTTGTGGGGTACATGGACATCATTGGAGAGAGTGCCCTCAGAATCCTGTTAATCAAGGTAAGGAACTTGTTTCTAAGCCTACTATTGGCGACATGGATAGGAGTGACAAGATATATACTATAGTCGAGAACCACCAAACAGAGCACCAAGGCACAGTGATAGAGACCACAGGTAGTATTGGTGGTATTTCTATCCCTATTTTATTTGACTCAGGATTATAAGACTCTTTCATTTCGCCATCTTTAGTAGAGCGTTGCAGGCTGGTGGAAGTTAAGCAGGGCCTTAGTTGGGACATCGAGATGGTTTGTGGTGCCAAGATCTTAGTTGGATCCTTAGTCAAGGAGTGTGTAGTAAACATAGGACCCTTTACCACTCCTCTAGACCTTTGTATCCATCCTTTGGGTTCTTATGGAAATATTTTTGGCATGGATTGGTTATCTAAACACAGAGCCAGAGTTGATTTCTACAATAAGATTATATCTTGTGTAGATGATTTGGATTTGGAGTCAGTGATAGTTAGAATTAGAAGACCCATCTCTATTCACACTATTTCCACTATGGAACTAAAGCGGTGCATGTGACAGGGTTGTTAGTTGTATGCTATCACAATTAGTGATAGATCAGAGGATGAGACTAGTGGACCTTCGCTCGATGATCACCCCATATTGTAGGAGTTTTCGGATGTGTTTCCTAGTGAGCTTATGGGGATGCCTCCCCCTAGGGAGATAAATTTTCACATTGACTTGGTTCCAGGAGCGGAACCTATCTCACGCGCTCCTTACATGATGACCACACCTGAGCTATGTGAGCTCAAATTATAGCTTTAGGGCCTTCTTTAGAAAGGCTTAATCCATCCTAGTGTATCCCCTTGGAGTGCACTGATGATATTTGTGAAGAAGAAGGATGTATCCCTACGTTTTTGTGTGGACTATCGTCAGCTGAACAAAGTAACGATTAAGAATCGTTACCCCCTTCCTCGCATTGATGATTTCTTTGATCAGATGAAGGGGGCCACAGTATTTTCCAAGATAGATCTTAAGTCAGGATACCATCAACTGAGTATCCTAGAGGCAGATATCCATAAGTCATCTTTCCGCATGAGTTATGACCACTATGAGTTCACGGTTGTGCCATTCGGTCTTCCGAACGCCCCTGCAGTATTCATGAGTTTGATGAATGGGGTGTTTAGGAAATTTTTAGACTATTTTTTACTCATGTTCCTTGATGATATCTTTATCTTCTCACATACACATGAGGAGCACGAGGAGCACCTTCGTCAGGTTCTGCTGTGTCTTCGAGAGCAACAACTTTACGGGAACCTAGAGAAGTGCGTGTTATTTCAGTCTGAGGTTCAATATTTGGGTCACATCATTTCTGGAGAAGGTATCACAGTCATCCTTCCAAGATTAGAGCCATTATGGATTGGCAAACACTAACTAGTGTGACTGAGGTGCATAGTTTTATGGGATTGGTAGAATACTACAAGATATTTGTTAAGGACTTCTCTTGGGTTGCGCACCCCATCACTTCCTTTCAGCAGAAAGGGAAGAAGTTCATCTAGTCAAAGAGATGTGAGCAGGCCTTCAGGACACTGAAGGAATTCCTTACGAAAACACCTATTCTTATAGTGTCGGACCCTCAAGGTGATTTTTTTCATTTTTACAGAGGCTTCTTTGGCAGAGTTAGGAGGTGTGTTGATGTAGGAGGGTTGTGTTGTAGCTTCTAAGTCTGACAAAATCAAGGATTATGAGCTCAATTATCTGAATCATGACCTTGAGCTTGTAGTTGTAGTTCATTCTTTGGTTTGATGGAGGAACTTCCTTCTTGTCTAGAGATTTATTCTCAGGATAGACTGCTTGAGTCTTCGCCACCTCTTCACATAGCCCAATCTCAATACACATAAATGGTGTTCGATGGAGTTACTTTGCGAGTATGACATAGAGGTAGAGCATGTGAAAGGGAAGGAGAATGTGGTTACAGATGCTCTGAGTAGAAGGAGACTTGCAAATATGGCTACCTTAGTGAGTACAATTTTCAGAGCAGGATCCTATAGTATCTTCCTCCCTACAGTTTCTAACTTGCAGCCAGATTAGAGATTGAGTCTCAGAGACCCCTTGAAGGTAAGTTTGATGGATTATCATTAGAGGAATATGGTCTCCTCTGACATAGAGGTCAGATTTATGTTCCTAGGGTTGGAGGCTTGAGACAGGATATCCTGATAGAGGCTCATCATGCACCCTATTCATCCCATTCAGGGGTGAAGAAGATGTACGCCACTTTGAGACATATTTATCATTGGAGAGGTATTCGGTGGGATGTAGCTTAGTTTGTGTCACGCTGTTTAGAGTGTCAGAGGGTGAAGGTTGAGCATAAGCACCCTATTGGCCTTCTCTACCTACATGACATACCAGAGTGGAAATGGGACACCATTTCCATGGATTTGATTGTAGGGCTACCAACGTCGAGATACCACAATGACGCTATCATGGTCATGGTGGATAAATTGATGAAAGTGGATCATTTCTCTCTGTCGAAGACCACTTACATAGCTAGTGTAGTAGTGTGGGTATACCTTTATTAGATTGTCAAACTGCAAGGGAGTCCGTGGAAGATCATTTGCGACTGCGATCCCTTGTACACTTATCACTTTTGGACGACCATGCAATGATTTCTTGGTATGAGTATCAACTTCAACACAACTTATAGACGGAGTGATTAAATCATATTTTTGAGGATATGTTGCGGAGGTATGTCATGGACCAACAGACTAGGTGTGAGGAGTACCTATATTTGGTGGAGTTTTCCTACAACAATAGTTTTCAAATTTTGATTGGCATGGATTATTTTAAGGCATTTTATGGGAAATAGTGCAGGATTCCCTTGAGGTGGGATAGGTTGGAGGACAAGGTTTCTCTTGGGTCAGCTTTGGTATAGGATATGGATCATCAGGTAGTCTTGAATTGTCAGAGACTTCAGGAGGCTTAGGATAGGTAGAAAAAGTATGCAGATCTGAGGAGGACAGATCATAGTTTTGAGGTGGGCACGAAGGTGTTTCTTCATGTTAGGCCACATAAGAGTTTGATCCATTATGGAACAGGCTCTAAGTTAGCTACGAGATTTGTGGGTCCCTTTGAGATCTTGGAGTGTATCTATCCCTAAGCCTACCATCAAGTGTTGCCACCCAGCTTGTCTTGCGTGCATGATGTTTTTCATGTATATGTACTTAGGAGATATGCTCTAGATCCCTCTCATGTTTTGGATTTGACTGCATTGTAGATGTAGGAGTAGGGACATGTGTCAGTGGAGCCCATGTGCATCATAGAGTATAGGACCCTAGGCCTTCAAGGCCACGAGATTGACCAGGTGTGGGTTCAGTGGGATAGGTACAATGAGACTACAACCACTTGGGAGGATGCTACTATTTTTTGAGATTAGTTTCCTCATCTATTCCAGTGACTTCCACAAGGAAGTCGAGTCTAAGGGGAGGGTGATGTAGTTCCAATTCCTCTTCAACATTGTTCTGTCTTGTTATTGATATTATTGGACTGATGTTCAGATATTTGATTATGATACATTGATTAGTAGATGATAGATTATATTTATATGTGGATTATTGACACTATTATGTTTATGTTTTATCATGATGAACTAGATAGTGATGTTAGAAAATTATATGCCTATTGATTTCAGGATATGAATTTTACACTGACATGTTATATTTCTGAGATGTTGGAATATAATTGTAATCTCATGAATGTTAGGGTTAGACTTTGGCATATTGATGGATAATAGAATGGTTAAATGTTGAATGACGAATTTGGAGTTTATATGTAGATATATGATTTCTCAATGTTGTTAATGCAGCCGAAAGGAAAGAGAGGTATTTTTTGTGTGCAGGAATTTTATCACAAACATCAAAGGGGGTAGGGGACCAAGGATGTCGAGAATTGAGCAATGGGGCCAAATTGAAAACTTGTGTAATGTTGTGTTGTGTTGTGTTTTCGAGGTCACCCATGAGGGGGTGATTTCACATGTGTGGCCATGGGGTGAATTGTGTTTTTTTCTTTAATTTTTGCATGTGCTTATTTATGTTTTGTGTATTGTAAAATTGGAGAATTTTTCACTTTATTAGTATGTGTAATTTTGTGTTCATTAGACTTAATCCCTCTTGTTTATTAACCGAAGTAGAGATGTGACTTATAGTATTGATGTGATCTTGCAGTCCTTGTGTAAGATGGATTTATGTTGATTTGGGAGTATTTTACTCCACCCCAAGTTAAAAATTCGGATTTTGACTTGGGGGGAACTTTTGGAGACTTGTCCCATGCCTCTTAATTTGGCCTAACAACCTTACCTATGGGTTGGGAAGCTCAATTTTGACTTCTTTGTCTATCTTTGAGTGTAGGAGAAGGAAGATCATTGCACTTTCTTTATTCCCAAACTTATTTTTGTCCCTTGAAAGCATGGTGTGAAATTTTTGAGCCATGTGGGTTTTCATATTCCTTTCTTGTGCTTTGATGTTTCTTGGTTTTGATGTTTTGAATTGAGTGTGAGGATGGGGCATGATGAAGTGGCATCTTACATGGAGCCACCTCATCATCCTCAGTTCACAATTCTATTTATTTATGAATTTTGGTTGGAAGAGAGGTATTTGTTGTGTGCAAGAATTTAATCAAAAACATCAAAAGGGATAAGGGACCAAGGATGTTGAGAATTGAGCAATGGGGCCAAATTAACAAATTGTGTAATGTTGTGTTGTGTTGTGTTTTAGAGGTCACCCATGAGGGGGTGATTTCACATGTGTGGTCATGGGGTGAATTGTGTTTCTTTCTTTAATTTTTGCATGTGGTTATTTATGTTTTGTGTATTTTAAAATTGGAGAATTTGTCACTTTATTTGTATGTATAATTGTGTGATCATTAGACTTAATCCCTCTTGTTTAATTTAACCAAAGTAGAGATGTGACTTATAGTATTGATGTGATGTTGTAGTACTTGTGTAAGATGGGTTTATGTTGATTTGGGAGTATTTTACTCCACCCCAAGTTCCAAATTGGGATTTTGACTTGGGGGCACTTTTGGAGACTTGTGGGATAAGCAAGACTTGTCTCATGCCTCTTAATTTGGCCCAACAACCTTACCTATGGGTTGGGAAGCTCAATTTTGACTTCTTTTTCCATATTTGAGTGTAGGAAAAGGAAGATCATTTCAATTTCTTTCTTCCCAAACTTATTGTTGTCCCTTGAAAGCGTGGTGTGAAATTTTTGAGCCATCTGGGTTGTCATATTCATTGCTTGTGCTTTGATGTTTCTTGGTTTTGATGTTTTGAATTGAGTGTGAGGATGGGGGATGATGAAGTGGCATCTTACATGGAGCCACCTCATCATCCTCACTTCTCAATTCTATTTATTTGTGACTTTTGGTTGGAATGGGAGTTACTTGCTCATTTTTTTATTCTTATGCATTGTGAATTTGGGAGATTTTGGAGTGCTTGGATTGGATTTGAAGAGGCTGATGAAGTTTATTCTTGGATCTTTATAGAGAGGTAGGCCCTCCACTCTTTTATTTTTATGTTACTTTTTTGTTATAGGAAATGTTGTGTATGCCAAAAATATGTTTGGCTTGTGAGGGTGTTGGTGTGGGTTGGTTGAGTAGTTGGCCTTAGTTGGGGATTTCTTGTGAGGCATGAATATTGGTGAGAGTGTGGATAGGATCCTTTCCTAGGGGGAGAGAAAAGGGATTTATGGATTTGTTGCTTGTTGCAAGGGAGAGATAAAGATTGGGTGATTATTTTTGTGCACTTGGAGGCTTAGGGAAAGAATCCCACTTCACTTGGGAGGTATAAGAAGGTGGTATCCCATATCCCTTGCTCTACATGGTTTGTTCCTCAAACCTTTGTCTTGATGTGTATGTGTGAACTTGTTGGTTATGTGAACTTGGTGGTGTTGCTTGTCTTGCATGTGTGTTTTGTTGAGAAGCCTCTTTGTGATAGTTTTCAATGTTGCTCAATTCCATTCATGGTTCCTTGGTTGGGGCTCAGGGTCCATTAAGGGAATGGATTCTTCCCTTAATGGATTTAAGGTTTGGGTGGAGAGCGTTTCCTATTTCCCCTTCCTTGTTTTGTGATCTCATTGTGAAGATGAAGCATGCCAAAGTTGGAGCTACCTTTGTGGAGAGGACATATTTTGAAGACTTGAAATTTGTTGTGGATAGCCTTGTTGTGATTCATTTTCAAATTTATATTTACCATTTGAGGAGGGGGGGGATGCATTGCAAAATTATAAATCTATGATAAAGTTGTATCTCTTGGAAAATTACTTATCTTGTAAATTCTTTTAAAAGTGCGGATTGAGAAAATTAAAATGTTCCAATGTGATTAGTTGAGAAAACAAATTATCAAGTTTTATTCATATGGTGAAAGAAGCTACCACTTTATCTCATTGTGTAATTGAAGTATAAAAATGGAAATGAGGAAAATGGCAATATATTCTCTTCAATATATTGTTTTTTTTTTTACTTCCTCAAAAAGTGTGATTGTATTGCCATGTTACAAATATTGCAAATCCTTGTGGAATTTTTACTTGGGTGGGGTGGAATGGATTGCTAACTAGTCAAGGTGAATGAAAGCAGTTTTTAATATTCCTTTAAATAAATGATCTAATGTTGTTCGTACATTGTTCCACTTGGCACTAAGCTTTTATCCGTTTAGTTCATTATTCACATCTACACAATAGAATATATAGGATATGTATAAAAAAGGAATTTGATTATATCAATATTATTGATATATCAACATAAGTTATATACTTAGTATGGGTGTTGTATACTTTTATGACTCCTTGACCATTATAAGTAAAATATCGATTATTATAATAATACAATTATTAGCATATATAATAATAGGTATAAAGAGGGGATATTAATGTATCATACTAAGATATTTACAAAAAACATTTAGAGGATTCATAATAGTATATAAATGTAATTATTATTATCATCAATAGGGGGGGGGGGGGGGGGGGGGGTTGTGAATAATAACGCATGCGGCTATTGATAACCTAGTATGTATATATATGTATATAAGAGAGAGTTAGCTGGTTACTAATAAGTTGGCTTTGCCGCATGAGTTGGGGTAGTGGGTTAGGGGTAAAGGGGGAGTGGCCCCTCCCCCAAGGGGGACCCCACCATAATTTAATTATTATTATTTTGAGGTTAGTTGGGTTGGGGGTGGGGGGAGTGCGACCCTCCCCCAACCCCCAAACTCAAATTGTTGTTTTAATATAATAAATTATGGTGGGGCCTGAGCTCCCCACCAACCCATTTAATTTGTCATTCAGTGGTGAATTAAATGTTGCGCAGACCCTTTACTCTAGCCTGTCCATGTCACTATAAATCGAAAATCACGGCCATAGTAAATTGTCAGATCCCTAACTTATATATATATATATATATATTATATATATATATATATATCCCATATATATATGAGAATGTGGTATTGTAAGAAAATTGTTTTTTTAATACATTATAGGTATACATATATACACACCAGTGTGTATGTGTGTATATATATAAATATACTTGTATATAAAAAAAGAGGGGAAATTTAATCGTGAATATATATTTATATAAGAAAAGAAAAGAATAAAATGTGTAATACTAAATAGATAGAAAATGGATCTATAAAAAAATGTAGAATACCCAAATGGGTATTTTTGGTTGAATATTCCCTGTAACAAATTGGAAATTTTACAATCCCTTGGATAGGGAAGAATAGGAAATACAAAAATCTAGAATAAAATAATATGGGTTGGAGATGTGTGTATCCATCCCCAAGCTTGTAACCTCCTTCATCCATTAACTTGCAAAATAAAACAAAGAATGAATGAAATGAACAAAAGAGAAAAGGATAAAAGACTCCCTTAAGGATTTTTAGGTTTAGTTTGAATTTTCCCATCCAATGGTCCATATTGTCTTCATCTAAGGGCTAAGAATGCCCCCTACAATTGTTAGGAGGGAGTAGGTGGGGTGATTGTTTGATAACATGGGCCCCTTTTTTGAAAAGGGCCACTAGTGTGTGTTAAAAGCACATAATTTTATCGCCTTTTATCCTTAAAGTAAAATAAATAAACATTCCTCTAATTAGTTTAATTTAATTTTACAATAGAGAAATAATTAATTAGCTTGGTGTAATAAAGGGGTTTTTAACTAAGACTTTAATTTAATAATTCTACATGACCTTAGGAAACCATTGTATTAAAAATTGTTTAGGATTGTTTGAATGAAGTATGTTAAACCTTATCGTAGCCTAAATCAATTCAGTCACTTAAATGTTATTATTTAATTAATTATGTTGTGACGGTCGTTATTTACCTAGGGATTAGCTTAACGTTTCATCTATCTCTTAAAAAAATTATTCCATAATTTTCTAGTATACCGCTTGTTTGGTTTTGGGTTTCATGTGCTAAAATTTGTGGGCGTAACAGTAAATCCCCAAGTTTCGGTGGGATTGGTTAAGGAGAGGAAACCTTTTTCTACTACCAAGTTTTTATTTCATCATATTTCTTCTCTCCATTTTCTCCTCCCATGTGGATCTGATGAAGACGATTCTGATAAGTGGGAATGGACAGTGGTTCACAATACAAAATTAAATTCTTCAAAAAAAATTTCAGATCCAACACATATGATCCTAAGGTCTCGGTCATATTCTTTGCACTTAGTTTTGTTCGTGTCCTGAGGGTTATTTATCCTTTTCTGCGTGTTTCTTGAGTAAAGTTTTTTTGGATCTTTGTTGTATTTTTTTTCAGATTGCTGTGAGCTTCCTTGTAATATATTTTTTTGTTATGGCCCTTGAAGCCTTTCTAAAAGTTATGAATCCAAAAAAATGTTGATTCTAACACAATTTTTCTTCGTACTCTATTTCTCTTTTCTATGGGATGTTTTTTGGTAGTCTATTCCTCTTTTCCATCATTGCTTTCCATTGTACCATTATGTTTCCTCAAATTTCTATTAGCTTGTAAATTTGTAGGTCAATGCCCACATGCTTTGCATTTCTCATAAAAGGTGGATTGTTCATAAATAATTTTTTGATCCCATCCACTCACTACAAGCTAAGATGAATGGAGGTTGAAATTATATTTTTTGGGATAATGTCTACACATATCCTTACATATATCTTTATTTCTTTGTCTTTGGTAATTAGATCTAAGAGTAGGATTTTCCCAATGGCCTTATTGTTTTCCTATTTGCATTTTTCAAAATGTCAACTTTAATGTCCCAATGGTGGAAAACATTCCTATCTCATAACCACCCAACCCTCCTCACTTCTCATTTACAAGTTAAGATCATTAGCCTCAAGCAATATCATGAAATTATTTGGCATTTTACCATGTAAATCTCATAATTCCTATCAGTTTCCCAACATTTTAAAATTTGAAAAATCAATATAGATTTTTTATTTATTAATGGTAAGTTGTTTTATGGGTATCATACCCCAAGTAAGACTAAGGGGTCAGAATTGGAATAAATTAAGAGAGAGAGAAAAAAAGGATCTAAGGACCAAGATAAGCAAAGTAAAACCTAAAAGGAGAAACCAAATTGCCCAAGAAAAACAACAAACAACACAACAGGCCCACAACCACCTGGAAGTTTGAGAGAAATAGAAACACAACGCAAGAATAGTCAGCCTCCAACCCTAATTAAAACAATAAAAAACAACAACAAGAAAACATTCAATCCTTATCCTTATCGATGGTGGGTTTTAGAATCTTGTTTTTTTCCTGACCACTACTGTCCATTCCTCATTACCTTCATCTCCAAATAATATAAGTAAAATTTCTAGATTTTTTATAGGAATCTGATTGTGAATGAGGGATGACGGGAAATAAACCTACGTAGAATTGATAGTGATATCTTGATTGGATCAATTTTGTACTATCATTGTAGATTCAACGGGATTATAATTTAGTGGTTCTTCATTTTTAGTGGGAGTGTCTTTTGGGATCAATGATTCCTCAACCATATCTAAACTAACTGTGAGATTTTCAGGGATACAATCCTTCCACCATAATGGTTTTTTCACATGGCTTACATCTGGAGTGCTCGTAGTCATATGAAAGATGCCCTGTTTTGAAAGTGTCATCTGCATCGGAAGGCTAAACCCTCATAGTCTACCCTCTACATCCAATGTATGTCACCTATTGGTAGATTTATTTCTATTGGAAGGTCAATAAATGTGTCAAGATCAACCAAGATTCTAGCATAAGTTGTCTGAATATGATAAGATGTTTTAATAACTATTTTTTCAAAAGATCCTAAAGTAACACCTATAGCAATGTGGTATGAGTTGTTCCATAGTTGTAATGGGAGCCTTGACAAGCAGACCCAAATCGACTAGGTATCAAAGGAGTCTTTTAGAGGATCAAAAGATGGATATAAGGGCTTGAACATGAGCCCATGTTTTTCTTGAACCCAGTACTGGTCAAAAATTACATCCCTTTCTTCAGGGGTTTCGAAGACAACAATAAAATAAGCTTTTTCATAGGGTTAAAGCTCAATCTTAACCTTAATATTTCCCTTCATCTTTGAGAAATATAGTTGTGAAGCTAAGATAGCTTAGGCCAAAACTTGTAAAATCTACAGACAAGCCTAGACATGAAGAGATTCACATCCTGCTTGAGAACGTTTATAGAAAATCCTCTTCGATCTTCAAAACCAGAGTCTTCTTAGAGGGTTATAACATCTTACCCATGTTTCGTGTGTTATCCTTCTATGTGGAAACCATGAAAACAAAGGTCTTGCCACCATTTTCCTTAACAGATTCAGACATGGGATTATGATTATAGTAATTAGAGCTCGATTTATAGGTACAAGCTACCCTTGTTTTCTCTGCTTGCTTGGCCTAAGAGCCATTTCCACCTCCTCGTTTGGTGGGAGAGCCATCGTCAAAGCCAACATTTACAAAATTTACAGCCAAGTTTTTAACAAGGGAACACACCTAAAGGAAAAATTGATCCATGAGATAGGCCCATCGGTATGGTCAGTTGTAGCCTTTGTGCTGTTATCGTCCCTATCACGAATATGTTCTTTTTTTGCATGGTCATGGAGATTAGGGATCTGTTCTTTGCTTACATAGTTGCTGCCCCATTTTTTATAGTAGATCCTTGACACCTCTATCCGCAGTCTCCAACCTACACAGATGAGGACAAGGGGGAAGGCACCATGAAGGCATTCAGATTGGGGTCTTCATTTTCTTGACCATAACTACCACCAGCGCTACCATTTGTAGCTTTTCTATCTTATGGATCGACCCATGCCTACCACCACCACCATGGTTAGGGTTTTCCTGAGAAATGCCCAGAGGAGCCATCTCAAAAAGTTTTGAAAATAATCTATGGACATGGATGTTAATAGTGTAATACCTAACATATTACCACATAGGATGCACTCTCATTTTGTAGTTCTCATAACTTTTATAGTATGGTGCTTTAAGTAAATCAAAACAATAATTAGTTTCGTAATATTATGAACTTCCAAATGTAACATCATATCTTATGATGTCTTGTTCCATTCGATCTTGTGGTGTTTACATCTCCTACAATTCCATACATTAATTATCATCATTTCTAGTCTTGTACAACCATCTAAAGCTTCATGATTAAATTCACACCTAGCCTCTTAGCATACTAAATGTTGTCACATATATCCACATTGATTCTACACTTAGAATTAAATTGTCAGCACGTCATTATGAGGCAAATAACTCTACACCTACATCATGTCAATGAATATCACACACATTCCATGCATCAAAGCACAATTACTATTTGACCTAGGATGACAAACTGTATTACAACTAGTTTTCTTTTAAACATTTTTAGTTGAAAATTTCTCCTCTATTTCTTAAATATGTATTCATTTAATGGTTGTGGTAATGAACGATTGGGTACTCATTCTCAAGATATATAGTATAATAATTTCGTTCTTATTATATCTTATCATTCTCATGTAACTCTTTATTGTATTTAATTCCATTAAAATAAATAAAGAAATATTGTATCCATAATCTGAATAACATATAATCTTACCTTTGCATAATCATTATACACATTCGTACGAACTCTATTCTTCCATTTAATAAAAGTATCACGTATGCTTATAAGTATTGATCTACATTCAATGTGTTGATAGGTTAATATTTTTCATTTTCTTTGCACATTTTACAATATAGAGCTTACCTCTAAGTCAAAAATAGTTACCCACATGATGTCCTTTTACAATCTCATAAATATCATTTTCATTCTTTATTTTCCTCTTTTCTCTCACATTTTCTTTTTCCTTCCCTATTTTATTAGGTTTTTTCATTCTTTTCAAAAACCATACTCTACGGATTTTTTTATTAAGGATAAAAGATGTATTGACTGAGACCCTACTTAGGAACAAAAAGGCCAACAACCAAGATAAAACAATGAAGACCAAAAGAAACCCGACAAAAATGCGTTGCGAGACAAAAACAAAAGCAACAACGCAACACAAAATCAAAATAGACAGTAGTAAACTCAAAGCGGAAGATTGAGCTATGAGTGTCAAGTAGGAAGGGGTTGATTGCATATTAGAAGAAGCCCTTTTCTTATTTTGTACCAACGTCCACTATATGGCTTTTCTCAATACTAGAACCATACTACATTTTTTACCTCTTGTTTTCTATAGACCCTTTAATCCATATTATAGGTCCACCATTTGTTTGGTCATTTTTTTTCATATTTTCGCACATGTTATTTGTTTCCATGAGTACCAATATTGTACTATTTTGAAATAAATTAATATTTAAAAAATATTTATATATTACTGCATTTTTAAAAATCAAAGTAGGAATTAATAATTATTTAATTTAGTGATAGAGAAGTGTCTTTGTAAAAAGAATATAGTCTTATAACATACTCTTATGATTTAGTATATTCCAAAACAATTTTTTATATATAGTTCAATAAAAAATTGTTTAGCCTAAATAACTATTGATTATATTTCACTTCTCTTTTAACGTTTAATTGAAACTTCGATTGTTTAGCCAATCAAAATATTAAAATATCTATTTTTTTATTGAATGTCAAAGCATTACACTGAACATGGACTTACGTAGAATGTTGGCATATTTACCCATATTTTGGAGGAAACATATAATGAATTATAAAGCTAAGTGTACATCTACATCATGGATCACCTTTAACTAAGTAGTTACTACTTGAATCTTTGTATCAAGGCATTGGGAGTCTTTACACTTAGGAAAAAATGATCATTGGTGAGCTTTCTGTGAAGTAAACAACTTCACAAGTTGACCAAACAACCTTTGACTCTCTTCTTATTTTGAATGTATGATTGAAACTCTATATAAGAACAAGTTTGTAATTAAATTCATCCCATTCGATTAGTTGTAAATTTTTTTTACTTTATTATCTCAAATTATGAGATGCTTTAAAGCAAGCATGCTAAACATCCTTCAACTACTCTAAAACCCTCATTAATTGTAATTATACGATTATAAAATTTCCCTTATTTTTTAGGATTGAGATATCAAATATGAACAAAGTTTGGCACCTACCTTACAATGATAAAATTATGTTTCTATTCACCACCGTTCACCACTCGTTCACATTAATATAAAACATTCATTTTTTTTCTCAAAGAATTGACCATCAATTTTTTAAGTTACAAACAAATCTACACCTTTGATTGACGTCTCTTTGAAAACAAAACATGCATATGTAAACAAATGTTTTGCAAGCATATGTACTAAGTTTGTAAATTAGGATGGCATCACTGGAGATGGAACGCGGTGGGGGGGTGGTATCAAAGGTTACTGAATTTACCTAGTTGAGGGCATTAACTTGTAAAGACATGAACATTTTCTGCTGAAGTTTTCTCTGTATTGAATTATTTTGTTGGAATAAATTCTGCTGAACTTTTCACTGTATTAAATTATTTTGTTGGATAAAATTAAATTCAATCAAGAAAGGGTACCAACCTTAATAAAATGTTGGATCCTATGCAACTTAGTATCTAGGAATGTTTTCAGTTCAGTGACTACAACTGATAGGCAATTTCTCATATTTGAGGAAAGACATTTATTTTCCATGACAGGATAATTTTTGTTTAAATGTTTTGACTTTGATTGAGTGTCTCTACTTTAGCTCTATTTCATATTTTTCCTTTGGATTTTTAGTTATCTCTATCATCATTTCTATTTTTTTCTTTCACCTAACACTTTCTTTATACATTATGCAATCATCTATATGATTACTAAAACAAAAAATTACATAAATTATATCATTGTTCCCATTGTGATCTCTTTCTTGTGATTTCTAGGTATATTTGAAATTAACGAGTATTTTATACTCACTAAAATAACTCCAACATGCACCATTTAACCATACTTTGCTTTGGATAATAGGTTCTATGTTTAGAGCTAATTGAGTGACCTAAATATTATAGTATGACGTGTCTTTGACTCAACCAAATGTAACATCTCCTTCCTTCTCAAAACCTGGTCACCAATGTTTTCAATATCATGTACCTATTTTAAGCATCTTATGAATCTTGGCATCCTAGTATTCGAAGCTAATATTGGCAACACATCATTGGATAATTATATTTACTAACTTGAGGCCTACTCCTCCATGAAGAATGTCGATGAAAAAATAATATCACATTTTTAATGTGCATAATGTCCATTTTAGTGTCCCATTAGTTGGAAACATTCAATATATAGTGTGAGACATCCTACGAGCCCAAATTCTCAATTGTGAGTAGTTTTTCATAATCTTTATAGTGTGAAATATAGTTGCCTAAATTTTTTGAAATAGTATATGATGTTATATCCATTGCAATGACATTAGGAGAAACTTGCATAAGAATTACACTAATGATTTCCATTAATACATTTCGTTCATACGTAAACGCATCACGAAGAACCATAATGTAATTAATTTAATCAATGGAATTTCACATTATATTTATGTAAATATAGAATTATTGACTTGTAAGTGACTTCAGAAATCATGTCGCAATACTGAGCGATGATTGAGGTTTAAAAATAAGATGAAACATTTCTCCTCTTCGTCCATCCCCATGCATAAGATTTATCATGGAAAAGATACAACATCTTATCATCCTTCATAAAAGCATAATTTTAGTGCCCACTCCTCTTCGACATTAATATTACCATGCTTTTACTTACCTTGGATTGGAGCCATAGACATTATTATCATATTTGATATTTAGACATTATTAGATGAACATTGCTATATTTGATTAGCCTATTTGATGGACAACATGAATGTTTGTCTTATGACATGATGGATTATATGCATGGATTGACATATCAGTATTTGATGATCTAGAGTTACTACTATACTGACACATTGGATTTGATATATAGATTTTGCTAGATGATTTAGTTGGTTTTGTGATCTTCTTGCTAATTAATGAATTGATATAATCGATAAATTTGGAATTGTGAACAATTGGAGAATTACTTGATTTGAGTGATGGTTTAGTTATGATATTTGGTGATGTGAATTGATATGTATATGTGTGTGTTTTATTAACTTTCTTTCATTAATATGGCCACAAATCTAGAAACGTATTGTTTTGATTTTTGCAAAAAATTGTAACACAACAAACAAAAGGGGATATGAGACCAACAATGAAGGAATTTGGGGTATTGGCAATAGGTCACCTTGGCAAGGTGTGTAATTGTATGTTGTTTGTTGTGATTAGATTTTTATGAGGTCCCCATTTGCGGGGTGGCATTAAATGTGACCTTGGGTAAATATGTTATTTTCCTTTTTGTTTATTTATTTTTTGTGTATTTGTATTATTTTAGTATTGTGAGTGACCTTTAGTTTATTTGTTAAAGTGCTCCATTTTAAGTTGATTAAACCTGATTAATTAGTGTAATTTTAGCATGTGACGAAAGGGAGTAATTAATGTGAGTAGATGGTTCTTGGTTTGTGTTGGATTTGGAAGGATTTTATTGTTTTTGAGTGATGTGTACTCAACCTTGCATGTCAAATTCTGATTTTGGCTTAATGGTGATTTTTGGGGGCTTGTGGGACAAGTAAGCTTGTCCCAAACCTCTTAATTTCTCCTACCAACTACCCGTATGGGTTAAGGGGTGAAAAATAAACCCCATTATGTGTTTATAAGAAAAAAAATGTTATTTATTGCACTTTCTTACACAAGTTTTTAAATTTATCCTTTGGAGGTGTGAGATTGAGTTTGTGTGTGTAAGAGGGTTGTCATTCCCTCAACCTCCAATTTATTGTGATTTGGGGTTTTGATTTGACCTTGTGATGTGGAGTGAAGGAGAAATGGTGTGGCATCCTACATGGAGCCAAATCACCTCTCTCTCCTCTCTTTTCTATTTATTCAAGTTTGTTTGATAATTTTGGGGTTACTTGTTTTATTTGGACTTGCATTTTTGGAAGGGCTTACATTTGGTGTGCTTGTTCAGAGCTTGGAGTTGGCTGGTGATTGCTTCAGACTTGGAAAGGTTGGAGCTTACTTGTGTATTGGACACTCTTTCAATGGAAAGGTAGGGACTTCACCCATGTTTTTTTATTACTATCTTGTTGTGTAAATGAATGTGAATGGATGGTTGTTGCATGTTTGTGATTTTGGGAAATAGAATGGATTTTATATAGTGTAGGAGAAAATTGAAATGGGGATATTTTGGAGGGAGGAATAAGAGTATTATTGGGTATTTTAAGATGGAATTGGGTTGGGGTGTCCCACCTTGTTGATAAGTGAAATTTGTGCTTATCGGGTTTATTTTATTGAGGGAGGCATAAGAGTTGTTTTCTTAGATGGACGCATAATAGTTTTGTGGGTATGCGATTGAGTTTTTTGAGGCTTTAAGGTGGGCAGCCAAACCCTTGGGAGGCATAAGTAGATCCCAAAGTTCCTTTCTCTTTATTGGCTTAAGTTTAGAGCCTTTGTGTTGGGAAATTTTTTTGTTGATGTGATTTTTGTTATTGTTCTCATCTTTTGGAAGTTTTTTGGATGTTGTTATAGAAGCCATGTAAACTTGTCAATGGTTGTCTTATACCCCTTATTTTTTCATTCTTGGGGCTTGGGGGCCAACGAGGAAGAAGTATTCTCTTCCTCATTAGATTATTGGTTGGGTGGAGAGTGTTTCCTACTCCCATATTTTTTGGTGTTTTAGATTTGGAGAAGATGGTGGAGCTCAAGTGAATATTTTTCCATAGTTGCACTTGAAGAAAATGAGAAGAGATCCCTCTTTGTAAAATAATTTAGCCATGTTATCTCCACTTAATTGGAGGGCTTGTAACTTGTATTTTAAAGATTATAAAATTCTTGTAGATGTGTTGTGTAGTTCCCACTCCTCTTCAACGCTTATTATAATTTGATTTCGATAACTGTTGACTATAGACATAGATGTTATTGTATCATTTTAGTTTAGCATGATGATAGATAATAGAGATATTGTGATTATTGATGGATTTTGATTCATAGTATGGTTATGTGGATTATGAGATACATAGAGAGACATTTTATATTGATGATAATGATGTGTTGTTGGCATATATATTACTGACATTTAACATTTTCATCATGTTGAGTACGATTTAGCATTTGAACTAATCTTGTGATCTTGTTGATACTAGTAAAAA
The DNA here is from genome assembly GCA_019776745.2 of Taxus chinensis. Classification (NCBI taxonomy): domain Eukaryota; kingdom Viridiplantae; phylum Streptophyta; class Pinopsida; order Cupressales; family Taxaceae; genus Taxus; species Taxus chinensis. The sequence continues at coordinate 554,914,993 of CM034152.1, forward strand.
GATAGAATTGAGATGTTGTTGAAATGTTAAACAAATGATAACATTGTTTAGTTGAGATGATGATTTAGCTATATGAGGATGGTTATTGATTTATGTGCATATATTTTATCTCAGATGTTTTTTATGCGGACACGAGGCCGAAGGAGGTATTGTGTGATTTTACAAGTAATTATATCACAAAAATCAAAAGGGAGATTGGAGACCAACCACAACGGAATACTTTATGGATACAATGAAGGTCACCATGACAACTTGTGTAATGTTTTTTTTTTTAAATTTTTTTAGGGGGTTCTCATGGGGGGTGACCTCCATTTGTGACCATTAGCATGTGTGCAATCCTTTCCCTTTTTCTTTTATTTTTTAGAGTATGTGATTTATTCGATGATGTAATTTATTTAATCATTGTTGATTAATGTTCCTCAATTAAGTGAACTAATCATGTTTATTACATTATTTGGGGATGTGACAAATTGAGTCATTTATTAGAGTTGTTGGTATTTTGGACTATGTGATTTTGATTGAGTGTAAGTGATTTTTAGTGTTTTACACTCTACCTTACCTTTGAATTTCAGATTTGGGCTTAAGCGCCATTTTTGGAGGATTTTGAGACAAGCTAAGCTTATATCACACCTCTTAATTTCTTATACCAACCCTACCTATGGATTGGGAGTCAAAAATAGAACCCATTATGTGTTTTGTAAGATAAAAAGTGACATTTATTACACTTATCTTACATGGGTTTTAAAGTTTTTCCTTAGGGGATGTGAGTTTGGATTATGTGTGTAAGAGGCTTGTCATTCATCTCAACCATCATTGTGCATTGCGGTCGAGGTTTGACTTGTGATGTGGAGTTGAGGATAAGTGATGTGGCATCCTACATGGAGCCACCTGACCCTCCTCTTCACTTTGTCTATATATGCAAGTTTATTTGTTTGTTTAGGGTTTACTTCATTTCATTTGTTCTCTTGTATTTTTGGGAGTTAGAGAGTTTTTTGAGGCATGTTGAATTCTTGGAGCTTGTTGGAGTTGGATTGAGCTTGAAGGATCTTGAAGTGTGATTCTTCGATCAAGTTCTTACTATGGAAAGGTAGGAGCTACACTCTTGTTACTTGTTTGTTGTTATATGTGTGTATTGCATGTATGTGAATGTTTTGTATGCATAAGTATGGTGTAGGATAAGGCTATGGGGATTTTATATGTAGGGATACATAAGAGTTTATTTCATATTTTGGGAGGGATTTGGGTTAGGTGCCCCACCTTGGATAAGAAAATGCATGCATTTGTTACTTGGTTCTTTTGAGGGAGACATAAAAGATTGTAGGGAGGAATAAGAGAAATTGTGAGGCATAAGAGGATCTTGAGGGAGGAATAAGAGTTGTGTAGGGGTTTTGAGATGTATATTGGAGGGTTTTAAGGTGGGCACTTGATCCCATTGGGAGGCATAAGTGATCTCCCCATAGATCCTTGCTCCATTGGCTTTGTCTTTTCAAGCTGTGTGTATTTTGATAATTTAAAGTTTGTGAATCTATTTTGAAATAGTTTTGAAACTTTGTATTGTGATGTGGAAGCTTTATGATAGTTTCCATGAGTTGGATCCATATTTTATTACATTTTGGTTGGGGCTTGGGGGCTAATGAAGAGGATAGCTTCTTCTCCTCATTGGATTATTGGTTTGGTGGAGATTATTGCCTCTCCCAAATTTTTGTTTTTTGTGATTAAAGTGAAGAAATGGTGGTGCTCTTGTTGAAGAATTTTGGATTCAGAGCACTTGTCAAAGTAAAAAACAATGAGCTTCATTGTAGAAATTTTCTTGTAACTCCCACTTAAGGTGGAAGACTAGTAGACTTGTATTTAAAATAAAAGATGCTTTGCAAGTTTTATTTACCTAGTTGTAATATTATCATTAAAGGAAGTTAATTACGGAAGGTGTCTTTCCTTTCTCTTCAAATTATTTATATGTAAAGGAATGGGTAACGCCGCTAAAACACACCCCAAATACAACACCAAAAACTTGGATATTTTTTTTGACTTGGATGGATTTTACATGACAATTCATGTGACCGGAAAGGGCTATAACCAACACTCAACAACTTTGACACAACCTTGACCACATATGCAAGAAGGAATCAAACAACACCCATCACGAAAAATACACTTGACTCTTTGATAAGGCACAACATAAGAGACCAACCAAAATACATAGTTACAGCTCAGGGCATCCCACAATTGAAAATAATTTAAGGTTATGCATTTACTAGAAACATCTTTCAAGACCTGACTTTACGATTAAGGAGATTCATGTCTTGATTCGAGCAATTATTCTTACAAAAGTGAACTTCTTTCTTTTATACTGTTGTCTAATCAGCTTAGGATCAAGATTTCTGAAGGATAAACATTCTATAATATGTCAATAAATTGCTTAATTATTTGATCTAAGAGAATTTTCCATTTCCCATGAGGTTAATTAATCTTACACAAGCCACTGAAACTTGTTCCTCACCTCTATTGCACAAGTGATAAGCACAAGCTCTGATTGAGGTAAAGTACCATTTTAGGTTCAGAACAATAATCTTCTTTGCTAAAGGATCTAAAGTTTAACATTACTTAATAAATATGAAAATGAATCAAGGCAAGGGTTAAGGGGGAAACAGGTCGAAATAATTCATCTTCGGGGTCCCATGGGTTATTACTCAGACTTTTATTGAGGATAAGAATTTACCAAGATTATTTAAAAGTTTTATATAGAATTTACTTGATTAATTTTGACAATGGAAAACCATTTACATTTCAAACAATTGAGAAAAAGATCAAAGTATTTTTTAAACAATTTCACTCCTACTTACATAAGTTCATTATCTTCCAAAAACTAATCATTGATTTCCACATAAGATATTTTAATAATTCACCATAAAAGTATAATGTTGATTGATTTAGCTTGGGGAAAAATAAGGTGTGTGTGTATATATATATATATATATATATTACCAAAATATAGTTTCCTCTTTGATTGCTTAGGGGCTCACAAGTTATCAAGTAGATCACATCTACATTAATTTATTCAAATATAAACCTTATTTTAACCTTTATAAGGATTATCCAACCCATTTTGTTATGCTTAGAAATACATTGTTACTATGTCTTAAAAGGGTTTAAAAATCAAAATTTGTCTCAAGAGCAAAGTTTATCATTACTCGTTTGGAAGCTATACATGGTTATATAAATTATTTCCAACATGACGCACAACCCAAAGGAACATACCAACTCAAAATAAACCCGATGCAACTCTCCCTTTTTCTACTCATGAAGGAAATCTTCACATTTATAGCCTAAGTTAGTTCACGAGAACTGAGCATGATTTTAAAAGTACACATAGGAATCAAATGTTGCCATTAATAATATCATAAAATGAACCTTTTACTAAATGGAATAGTGTTAATCTCTAACCCACTAACAACTTCTTTAATCATGCTGGAAGATTTACTATTTCAAATTAAGAAGGGAAGCCATAAAAATTTGTTATGAACATTGGTTTTGAAATAACAAAGAGACTACTATCATTCTAGTAGGGATCAAAGACCCAACGAGTTCAAAATAGAGTGAAGAGTGTATTGGGATTTTAATCATGTAACCATATATATTACATGATTTAAATCCAATAATCAACATCAATCAACATTCCTTTAAATAAGTCATAAGATTTAATAGGTTTAAAGTTATAACTTTAACATCACATACTAACCACTAAATGCCCCATTTCAAGGAAATTCACCCCACAACATGCCTACACCAAATTTCTTACAAGGAACATACAAATTAATTTATAACAGAAAAATTTCAAACATAAGATCATCTCACCATGTTATGTACAACATTCAAAAATATGATAAAAGAAATAACACATACTTAGTAAATCAAACAATTAAAATGAATCTAATGCCACCGTCTTACCAAGATTTAAAATACAACCCAATCAATTTAATTACCCTTAAACCTATATCAATAAAATTTAAGCAAGATGTCACAAGGAACTAGTATGAAAATGTTCCACAAATTTCCCTTAGCCATATCTCCCCCAACAGATAACCAAAAATCCTAAGCTTCCTTAATATATTCCAACATCCTCGTTTGAGCCAAAATACCTTAAACAACTACACACAAAACTTTATTAAAAAAATAAAACTCTCTCTCTTATTTCTTTTGAATAGCAACATATTCGTTTATCTCACCACTCCTGAGTACCTCCATCTCTCAATCATAAATATAATACATAACCAAAGTCTTAAACAAGGAGAAACTTTCCTTAGTCACATCAGCTAATAATAATTATAAATAGTAAATCACCAAGTCATCTCAAAAGTAATGCTTCCCTCTATCATCACAAATAGAACATGATTCTTCCTATTTGTAATAGTTGGAGGGGAAAATAACCCCAATCCAACCTACTAGGTAAAGGGATGCCTTAAGTTATCAAAAGATGGCAACAATGATTCCTGACCATTACAACAGATGAAAGAAGGTACCACCCGAACTTCTTTTGTAATAGTTAAGACTTTACCATTATAAAAAGTTCTTCTTATTCTACCACAAAAGGGTAAGTCGTCAGCTAGAAAGAGGCATCCTTCTCATTAAGATTCATGCAGCCAAGATGGCTAGGCACTTTTTATCTTGTAGATACAAATGCATCTAACACACTAGATTTATCCTGAGCCCCACAAATGGATAAGTGTCATATTTTTATTTATTTATTTATCTAAAAAAATCATAAGCTAAGCCCCTACTTCCAAATTACAACAAGGTTAGAGAACAAAACTACAACAATTGAAACTAATGAGGGAGCCAAGGATTTCTCATTTCAATTTGTAAATCGGAAGCATACACATTACATGGTAAATACAAGTAATTTCTCTACCAATAGCTAAAATTAAACCATGTTTGGACCAAGAGCTTGAAGTATCGCTGAAAAATGAGCCAAGATTTTGAATGGTTAATCATAATAATGAAACACCTGCACCCAAAAGAGTGTAAATTTTCCTTAGTAAAAAATAATGGCATAACTCTAGAGTTTGGGAAAAACATAATATTCGAGTCAAAGTTCTGTCTATCAACCAATAAAACCTAGATCACTAATGGGGAAAAAACTAAAATCTCATATCTTCCCTTTCCCATTCCAAAGAATACCTTGCAACCAATGGAGCGCAACCAAAAGCTAAAAAAACAAGATCTCAGGTAAAAATTTGTATGCAATCCATAAATGTCAAGGAAACTTGTTTAAAACCAACAAAGGGAACATGGAGAAACTAGAAGTATAGCCAGAAGGCTGAAATCAATAGTATAACAACTATAGAGTTCTAAGAAAACTACCATTTCAGCAAGAAAAAGTAATTCATTTCATGGTATGTTAAAGGTATTATAAAATTCAAGTGGTAGTATTTATCATGAATCTAATGATCTCCAACACTTACAACCAATTACTACTAGGCACATGTAAAGGAAAATCTGACATTCTTCCCCAAATCTGCTAGATGAGTGCCCAAACCTCATTCACATCCATGTTAGGCATAGGCAGGGAGCTCCATTTCACCAGTGGCATCTGATTGAAAGGACTAAGGTCTCATGGACTGCCATGATAGTAGAAAATACACAAAATGGATTTAGTGGAAAGGCCTAGGAACATGTGAGGGATAAGGGGAAAATACAGACCCCCACCACCTTATAAACATGCTCCCAGCCTGCATCAAAGTAGGACTATTAGATCAAGGAAAGAACATCCATCAAAGCACAAGGGAAACACACATTTTTGTGAGTTGAATTCGTAAGCTTCTCAGGAGTTGTGAATGCAAATGTGGAGGGATACAAAAGGCATGGAAACTACTAAAAATGCCTCAAAGAGATGTGGTCTCCAGGAAACTCCATGATTTCAGGATCTACACAACCAAGGATCTTCTAAAACAATCCTTCTTCATCCTAAGTAACCAACATGTTCCCAGTCTGTTCAGTTCCACCCTCTTCCAGCAGGCATGCAGTTAGCACTAGGAGGACATTTGCAGACCTGCAACAAGAGCTAGAGAAAGGTAACAAGGAGACAACCAGTCCCAACATTGGCCTATCTAAGCCATCCAATGACCAAAATCCAGGGAAGACATAAAAAAAATTGCAATGAACCAGGTGCCCAACAACATTTAAAGTTTCAACATCCTTTCAGCAACCCCCAATTGCAGATCCTTCGCTAGAGAATCCCATGTGGCAAGGAAGAAGCATTTTCAATCACAATAAAATACCTAAGCATGATTGTCATAAAACATGAGTATTTACTTAACTCCCTGATCTTATGTCTCCTTCCCCCAAAGTACAAGCTAAAACATGGCGTGGAAAGGGAAAAAGGGTAGTGCATGTCATTAAAGACAATGGGTCGGAATTGATTTGAAAGATAGCTAGGATACAGGCTAGATCAACTCATCAAACTTGGCATTCAGACCAAAGCAATGACCAACATGTTTAGCAATAAAGAAGAAAATATGGAATGGAAAGTGTTCCACCTCCAAACAAATATCACTAATGACTAGGTCTTTTCAACAAAATAAAACAAGTGTATGCGGCCAACAAGGATAAATAATTGGTGGCGTGGGTGGATGCCTCCACATTAACAAAAAAATGTTTTATCAACAAAATGTTATATTTACTAAGCATGCAAGGATGTCTAGATGACTAAGGAGAAAACATTAAACATTAAACACAAACACCATGTCCTAAACAAAGGTGCCACCAATAATAAGCTCCTCTTGCGCGAATCGAGGCTTGGGCATGAGAGTGAACAATAATGAAATAAATTAGCTTAAAGGTAATTAATAATATTCATGAAAATTGACACAAAATAAAATAATCGCCTAATTACATAAGCATGCAATGATGCCTAGATGGCTAAGGAGGACAAACATTAAACATTAAACATGAAATTGACGACTAAAATTATAATATTATTATTATCATTATTTTCATTAATTTAATGACTAAAAAATAATAATTTATTAATCATATTAATAACGATCAACAAGAAAGCTCGATAAAGTGAGAACAATATTTTCCTTTAATAGGATAATCATACAAGACGCTACAAGGTCCAAAACTAGAGGTGTCAACTACGACTCGAGAAGGAAAGATGGAGAGGGAGGGTGCTAAATATTCACTGCAACAAGGAAGAAGTCAACTAACCGTCAATGTGATCACACTCACAACCATCCCATGATTAGAAACATGGCCGCCAGGGTAAGAGCTGGGGTAACGTTAAATGGGGCATTATAGAATTAATTAAATGGATATCATGTTTATATTTTATCTTGTGTTGAAAGGAAATAAAGTTGCAAATATTAATTTTTTGATTACAATGTGAATTAGGAGGTTATCATAGACTTATTCTGGGTTGAAACAATTAGACACTCTTTGGTTTTTATATATTTAAAGTTAAATTTATCCTCTGATATCTATGTTCTTTTATACATTCATTTTAGATTTCTCTGGCCTACACAGTGACCGACACCAATTAGTATTAACCAACATCACTGTACTCAGTACCGACATCGGTCACTATTTCATATTGCAATTTTTTAAAAATGTTAACTTTAAGTTTATTTTTCAACTTAAATTATATCATGGCTTGCACAGTAACCTTAAATTCAATGAATATTTATGGAAAAATCATTTAGATAAGTGTGAAGCACAAAATATTGATGATATGTCAAGATTTATAAAATGGACTCATCTGACATTAACCTGCATCTGTGGCTGAACAATCATCACTATTCCTGTGACCAACATCAGTCACTGGACTACAATTTTGAAAGTCATTTGTTGTGCCCTTATTTATATCAGATGCTTATCAGACTGTTATAGTTTCTTAAAACTGAATAAGAAGTTACTCATGGAAATAATCTCTTACCCCTCCTACATTTAAAATAATATTCTAAAAACTTATCATTAACATAAGAACTGACGTCAGTATTGGTACTGACGTCGGTAGCACATAGGTTACAATAGTCGGTCAAGGGACCTTCGTCAGTCACTGTACGCACCCAAAACTGCATGTGCTACATTCTCGGGAAAACAGTTATAAAGGTCTCTAGTGGTGATTTAGAATCCTTTCAAGAAGGTGTTCAAGCTCCAAAAACCCATTTGTAGTATATATTTGTAGCCTAGATAGCCTTACTTATCTTTTCCTTGCATTTTTCTCGCTTCCCCCTTCTTTATGTGCTTGTTTTGGCCTTTAGTGCCAAGACCGTCGCCTTGCCTGGGGTGGCGGTCCTAAAACTGTCGCCTTGTGTAGGGCAGTGGTCTTGATTGATTTTTCTAGAATCTTCTTATGATAAATTGCATGTGACGATTCACTTAAGTTTATCTTTTGAATGCATCTGTAAGCTAAATTTTCTAACAATAGCTTCGTTTACTTAGTTCTCCTAGTTCCTTTTATTTTTAAATAGATTAAATGAGTGAAACTGCCTCTTCAATTCCTTGTGCATGAGGTAACCTTCTATCCTTTATTCCTATATATTTCATGCTTGTATTCAAGAAAAAGGCCTGAGAATTTTGTGTATCTTGCATTGTATTGTTGCTAAAATCTTTCTAGGAATTGCATAACCAAGATTTGGTCTCTTGCGCTATCTATCTTCTACCTACATTGCACCCAAATTGTCATCAAGCTGCCATTTCTCAAGTGCCATCCAGCTATTGTTCTTGCATTCCCAATCCCTTGGACTCACATGAACACTTGGAGAAAGAAAGAGACAAACTAAGGGGACAAATTACTACACAACTGGATTTACCTTTGTTCTATGAATTCCAAGTTGGATTTGTTGTTTGAATTCCTTCATTATTACAATTTATCATTGTTATATCATATCAAAGAGAGTAGAAATCAATTTCTTTCATTCAAAAGTAATTAGTTATTTTCCATGAGGGTTTAAACCTTTCACAGTAATCCCCGGTGACGGATCCTCTTTTTCCCATCCCTGTGGATCTGAAGGAGAGAATATTTGTAGGAGGTTATCTACATATCATAAATCATTTGGAAAATCTCTTGTTTTAAGTTAGTTTAGATTCAACGCACTCAACACAAGTGAATAACCATACCAGGTTATCTCACTTGTTTAGTTTTAGTGTAGAAGTAGATTTAATTATTTAGAATACAAGTAAGTTGTTGTCTTGTGATTGTAATATTTCAGTTTTGTGATTTGTTTACATTAGATTCCTTTCAGTAGTAGTATAGATTTATAATTTCATTCAGTTTACATGGACACTTCAAACTATTTTAACGCTTAGATCCAAGTTAGGTAAACAAACCATAGGGAATTTACGTTACCCGTTCATAGCCTCTAAATCTCCCTTTATCCAATTCGGCTACAAGGAGATCACACTACCAGATCTTAGTCATTGATCCTCTTATAGTTAGCCACACTCTTTCAACATTGGCTGCTCTGACATGACCTCGGCGGGTCGAGTGTGGTTGAAGATCACGTGTTCATTTTCATCTGTACAGTCACCTATGCGTGGATTGTTTTTTTAGAAAACATATTTTTTGCCAAACCATTGGCTCTTATGGATCCAAACTTCACCAAAATGTAGATTCATCCTGTGAGGCCCATGTATTGTTGTTTAGACCATACTCCAGCCCACATATAGGGATTTAAATGCATAATATTCTTGATCTACAAAATGGAGTCTTTCCCATCAATGAAAAGAAAAAAGAAGAACAAATCAACAATAGATATCACATCAGATATATGATAGATTCTTGTATTGCAATAAATAACTAAAAATACATGATTAAATCTATGATTCAACTATTCTAAAGGAGGATCCAAATGGATGGAATCCCTTTCTTCTAGCACATTGGATCTAATAAGTTTCCTTCATGATTTTCCCTAGATCCATGGCATCCACTCCTTCAACCTGCAAACCAAATAGAAACAAATGAATGAGCTTGGGGTAAGAAATACTTAAGAATACTCCGTTAAGGATAGTTAGGGCTTCATTTTGGTAGATATAATCTTGTGGTCCTTATGGATTTTATCCAACAGTCAATAATAAACCCTACAATTGTTAGGTGAGAATATTCATATTATGGTTGTAAATTTTAAATTAATCAAATGTGTGTGTAAATGGGTGAATGGGGCCACTTAAGGCTCTATTGTGTTGAGTTAAAAATGTAACCCTTCTAGTAGATTTTAGTGATTAATTCAATGTACTTTAAAGAAAATAATTTAGGAGAACTACGGTAACTAAGAATAAGGGTTTATTTGAACATGAGATGAATGTTAATTTACAAGAGGGAAACTAATTACCCTACTAAGAGAAATTAATGGACACTTATCTAGTGATGATAATTAAATTGACATTAGAAAATGGATTAAGAATATTTAATTAATAATCTATACCTTATCTAACCTTCGTAATGTAGCAAATTGCTTGTGGAAATTAATTAAACGTTTATAGGTTTGACACCTTACAACTTGTTTAAAACAAAAAAAAAATTCCGCAACTTCCCAGATAATTATTTAAGGATTAATGTGGTTTTAGAACGTCAAAATTGTTGGCATTACACTTGGTATCAAAGCTATGGGTTCAACACTTGGACCCCGGGCACACTTGGAAACATAAGAAATAACAAGAAAACATAGGGCAACTCTAAACCTAGATCACACAACGTGCATGATATTTTAAAAGAAGAAAACTTAGAAAATTGAAAAAAACTATAAAGTAATAAACTAACCCTTGCCTTGGTCTATGCAAGAGGCATGGAAAATACGAGGGGTTCTTGCATGTGGACCTAGACTTACCATCCTTAGACGAGGCAGTAATAGTGATATTGTCTCATATACTTCAGACATTACAGTATGTTAATGCCACTATACATGGGCGATCCTTGGGAGGGAGATAAATTAGATATGACAAAGAACAATCAATAGAGGCGCGTGCACCTTCTTGACATAGTGATGAGTATAGGGTAGATAATTCCTATGTTGATTCAGCCAAATGAGAGTCACCACAGAGAGGTCATGGAGATAGGGCTACAAGACATAGGGACAAATATAGGAGCCCTAGGCAGTGTGATGATCATGTTGAGAGACCTAAAGGCATGAAGTCTAGAGTGGAAGATCACATTATAGATAGCTTGAAACTCCATCCATCTCATTTCGCTAGGGACTGTTATCCAAAATTCACCCCCCAATGTAATTTTGATAACTTGCACAATTTCTTTAGGCTTGAGCGAGTAGAAATGATTTGAGGCCCAAGGTCAGGATTTAAGGGGCCACTTGACTTTTCTCTAACTTCCACATCCAAAGAAAAATCCAAGGGATTGAAAAAATAGTAAAAGGTGCAAAAAAATTCAGCCTATGTTAGTGTATTGCGGGTAAATAAGGTTTTTGAAACCCAGGATGCAGAGGTACGCACGGGAGAGTTAGGACCCAAAAAACCTAAAATGGACGCATTCCTTTGTTATGTGGAAAAATCAGAAATTTTTGTCCTACGTGGTCCATGGGACATTGGGATAGATAGGACCTGCAGAGCCAAAACAATCGATTTACATGCAAATCAAAAAAGTTAGGTTGAAATGTCTCATGTAGTCTGCGGGACCGTTGGAACACAAGTATGCGTGGTCTCTGAAACACCGAAAAGGCCGATCATAGTGCAAATCAGGTAAAGTGGTGGTCAACTACCCTAACAACCCATTCAATGGAGGGACACATGGAACATCTAAACCTGAAATTTTCCACACCAAGAGAAAATCGGTAAAAGCGGAGAAGGGAGGCCCTGACGGTCAAAATGCGCTTGGGGCGCGAGTTCACTGAGGACCCAATTTTACCAAACTGCCACATAGAGGAAGCTCACGGGTGAAGCAGATAATGTTTTCTAGGACATTTGGGACACAAGGACCCGATATATTTGAGATACTAACATACAAAGGAAACTCAGTGTCTGACCCCCCTGAACTTCAAATGACCATAATTGTTGACCCCCAAGCTCTGATTTTCAAAAAATTTGACTTTCTAGAACGAGCAAAACATCCTCTATGCCAAAAATCCTAGATTTATTGATTTTGATGAGGGTGGATTTATGAAAATAAAGAAAACATCTTCAGCCCCAGTTAATCAAATGCTCATTCCCGTTAAATGACAGAAATGTCTGGCAGACCCAAAATAGCTTCCCACACTCAGAAGGCCATAAATTTTGTATTTCTCAACAAAAATGCATAAAATTGGTACTGTTAGAATCATGTTTCTGAGCTTGATGAAAAAAAATCAAGAAATCTAGAATTTTATGAGAAATAGATGGTGATTTTGTGGAAAAAATGCCTAGGTTCAAAACAATGTTTTATTTGGTAGTTGAGATGCATTCAATGAAGCATGGGCCGACATTTCTCATTGCTGCAAGTTGTGGGATAGTATGGGGAGCCTTTTGCAAGCAACATACCATTAATTACACTCATTTATGACAACTTGAAAGTTATTGAAAAGACAAATCTTGGATTGCAATTCTCTTTCTCCTTCTCAATTCTATAAATTGTAATCTTGGGCTCATTTGTAAAGGAGTTGGTCATTTTTTCTCTCCTTCCCCCCCTCTCTTTCTTCCCTAGGGTTGAATGTGGAGATTAATACTTCTCTCTTTTCTTTGTAATGGAATTTTATTTCCTCTTTCCCACTAATGATGTACTTTGTGAACTCATGGAGCAATATAATCTATTTCGTGATGCATTTTGTCCATCCTTTGCTTATTTTATTGTCTCTTCTTGCCTCTCACCATTACAGGGTATACTGTGCATATATCTGATATATATTTTAGGTTTTGGGAGTTGTTTTTAATGTGTTTGAAGTGGTGTTTTGTGTGAACTTTATCTCTGGTCTATGATGTATCTTGTCCATCATCTCTATTGCTCACCCCTCTCCACTTCAGGCAGTTGAGATTGTGATCAACAACCCTCCTTTTCAAGTGTATCACCACTTTAGTGTAGGCTTTATTTTCGTGCAATCTCTTTCTCCGTGGTCCCTTGGAAAGTTAGATTAGGATAGATAGTTTTTCCTACATTAGAATAGATTGTGAGAGGTAGTTTAGGAGCAAGAACTAACTTTCTCTATAGGATCATCTCAAGCCCGCAAGTCCCACAGCTTGAGAGATGATCCAATGTTACAAAAATTACACTGAATGCTCCACTCAAATATAAGGCCATTCGGGGGTGTTGTTTTTTGGTGATAATAGGGACACTGGAGGATTCCATGCAGAGGCATGGTTGGTCATCTTGAGTGGATGCTTCAACCTATGTGTGTGTACCAGCAACACGAAGTCTCATGTTCCCATCCACCTTTTGAGAGACAAAGCCAGGGTTTGGTGGAGGACCCAGGAGTAGAAGCTCCATGTGGATTCTGAGACAGTCACTTGGGAGCTCTTTGAGGAGCTGTTCAAGAGCAGATACTTTTCCAGGAGGTTCATTAAACATTGGATAGATGAGTTCCATGACCTACATTAGGTATCCATGATGGTGGCACAGTATGAGAGTCACTTTCTGGACCTAATTCAATATGTAGAATACATGTAGGATGAACAGGTGAGGATCCACAAGTTCGTCAGGGTCCTAAACCTAGACATTGGAGGGACAGTACACATTCATTGTCTGCAGACTCTAGTAGAGGTCATTGAGAAGGCCTACATTGTGGAGGAGACCACAGTTAAGATGTAGCAGAAAAGAGATAGAGTGCAAAGTCGTATCTAGCATATGTAAGATAGAAGATCGAGGAGGTCATCTCCTCCTCCTTGTGGTAGAAATGGTTCTGCACAGTCTTCATTCAGACCACCATAACAGCCACCTCAGTAGCAGCATCAGACTTTCCCTCCATTTAGTCCTCCATAAATATTTGATGATCAAAGGGGATGTAGTATGGGGCCTCCTCCTATGGGACCAGTCAGGAATCAGGCACCACATAGAGGTTAGGCAGTAGGATCTTGCTAGCATCAACCTTAGCAATCCATGGTAGGATCATCAAGATCCATGGCACAAACCACTAGAGTACCTATAGGGGCAGATTATAATTAGAGGGGACCTAGTAGTTACTATGGGTGTGGAGTACTTGGGCATCATGGGAGAGAGTGCCCTCAAAACCCTAATAAGAAGGGTAAGGTACTAGTTTTAGAGCTTATAGTAGGTGATATGGCTAGGAGCCATAAGATTTATGTAGTAGTCAAGAACTGCCAAGAAGAGCACCAAATCATGGTGATTGAGATGATAAGTAGCATTGATGACATTTATATTCCTGTTTTATTTGATTCAAGCTCCTCATATTATTTTATTTCCCAATTTTTAGTAGAGAAATGTAGGTTGGTGGTAGTTAGGGAGAGTCATAGTTAGGATGTGGAGATTTCTTTTGGATCCAATCTCAATGTGGAATCCTTATTCAAGGAGTGCATAGTTGACCTAGGACCCTTTTCCATGACCTTAGATATTTGTATCCTTCCATTGGGTTCCTATGGGATTATTTTGGGTAAGGATTCATTATCTACACATAGGGCTAGGGTTGATTTTTATAGTAAGGAAATATCATGTGTACATGATTTGGGAGTGGAGTCAATGATAGTTGGAGTCATGAGACCCACCTCTATTCAAACCATATCCGCTATGTAGCTTAAGGAGTGTGGGTAACGAGGTTGCCAGTTATATGTTGTCAAGGTTATCAAAAGATTCGAGGATGAGTCTAGTGGGCCATCACTTTATGATCATCATATCTTGAGGGAGTTTTCATATGTGTTTCAAGGGGAGTTTTCAAGGTTACCTCCCCCATGTGAGATAGATTTTCACATTGATTTGGTTCTAGGAGTAGTACCTATCTCATGAGCACCTTATAGGATGACTACCCCTGAGATATGTGAACTCAAGTTATAGCTTGAGGGGCTTCTAGAGAAAGGCCTACTCCTTCATAGTTTATCCCCTTAAGGTGCATCGATGATTTTTGTAAAGAAGAAGGATGGATCTCTATGATTGTGTATTGATTATCGTCAGCTAAATAAAGTAACAATCAAGAATTATTACCCCCTTCCACGTATTGATGATTTGTTTGATTGAATGAAAAGGACCTCATTATTCTCTAAGATATATCTTAAGTTTGGATACCATCAGCTGAGGATCATGGAGGAAAATATTCATAAGATAGCCTTCTGTATGACATATGGCCACTACAAGTTCAAAGTAGTGCATTTTGGTATGACGAATGCCCCCAAAGTATTCATGAGTTTGATGAATGGGGTACTCCAAACATTTTTGGATCTATTCGTGCTCATTTATATTGATGAAATTTTGATTTACTCACATACATGCAAGGATCGCGAGGTGCACCTTTGACAGGTTCTACAGTGTCTTCGTCAGCAACAACTTTATAGGAACCTGGAGAAGTGTGCATTCTTTCACTCAGAGGTGTAGTACTTGGGTCACATAATTTTTTAGGAAGGTATCACCATCAATCCTTCCAATATTTGAGCTATTATGGATTGGCCCACATCATCTAGTGTGACTGAAGTGCATAGTTTTATGGTGGTGACAAGTTAATACAAGAGATTTGTTTAGGAATTTTCTAAAATTGTGCACCCCATCACTTCCCTTAAGTGGAAAGCGAAGAAGTTTGTTTGGTCCAACGAATGTGAGCAAGCCTTCAATACATTGAAAGGATGTCTTACGTCAAAAATAATTCTTGTTATACTAGACCTTCAGAGGGATTTCTTTGTGTGTATGGATTCTTCCTTGTTAGTATTACGTTGGGTATTAATGCAAGAGGGCCGTGTTTTTGCCTTTGAGTCTCGCAAAATCAAATATTATGAGCTCAATTATCTGATTCATGACATTAAGCTTTAGGAAGTTATGCATGTTTTGGTTTTATGGAGACATTTCCTTCTTGGAAGAATATTTATTCTCAGGACAAGCCATATGATCTTACGCCATCTCTTCACGTAACTCAATCTCAACACTTGTCAGTGGCGTTAGATAGAGTTGCTTTGCGAGTACGACATGGAGATAGATCACATAAAGGGGAAAGATAATGTGGTTTCTGCCATGCTGAATAGACAAATAAATTTAACCATGGCTACTTCTGTGGGCATAGATTTGCTGCGAAGGATTTTATGACAAATTCCTCATGGCAGTTTCTACCTTGCAGCCAAATTGGATATTGAGTCTCAAAGACCCCTTGAAGGGAATTTCAATGGTTTGATATTAGAGTCAAATGGACTACATAGGCATAGAGGTTGGATCTATGTACCTAAGGATGGAGATTTGAGATAGGATATATTGGCAGAGGCTCATCATGCACCTTATTCATCCCATCCAGTGGTGAAGAAGATGCATGCCACCTTGAGAAAGCTTTACCATTGGAGGGGCCTTCAGAGATATGTATCTCAATTTGTGTCATGCTGTTTATAGTTTCAGAGGGTGAAGGACGAGCATCACCATCTAGCTGGCCTTCTTTACCCACATGTTATCCCAAAGTGGAAATGGAACACCATTTCCATGGATTTCATAGTAGGGATACCGATGTTGTTATATCACCATGATGCCATCATGGTCACAGTGGATATATTGATGAAAGTGGCTCATGTTTCTCTAGTGAAGACCACCTATAAAACTAGTGCAGTGGAAAGAGTGTACCTAGATGAGAATGTTAGACTACACAAGATTCTGTGGAAGATCATCTGTAACTGTGATCCCTTATACACATCACACTTCTGGACTACCATGCAGCAGGCCCTTAGGATTAGTATTAACGTCAACACAACCTATCATCCAAAGATAGATGGAAAGATAGAGATGGTGAATTAGATTTTAGAGGACATGCTTTGGATGTACGTCATGGATCATTAGTAAAAGTGAGAGGAGTACTTATATTTAGTTGAGTATGCATACAAAAACAACTTCCATAGTTCTATTGGGATGACAACTTTTCATGCACTTTATGGCAAGGAGCTTAAGACACCTTTGAGTTGGGATAGACTTGAATACAGATTATCTTTTGGCCCATCTTTGTTATTGGACATGGATTAGTAGGTTATTTTTATTCGTCAGATGTTGTAGGAGGACCAGGATAGGTAGAAGAGATATAAAAATCAGAGAAGAGTCGACCGTAGTTATGAGGTGGGCACAAAGGTGTTTCTTCGTGTCAGACCTAATAAAATTCCTATCCGTTACAGAAAAGGCTCTAATTTTATTCCTAGATTCATGGGTCCATTTGAGATCCTAGAGCAGATCGTTACCTTATCTTATCATCTAGCCTTGCGACCCAACTTGTCTCACGTACATTATGTGTTTCACATATCTAATCTTAGGATATATATCCAAGATGCATCTCATGTATTGGATTAGACCACACTATAGGTGTAGGGGAAGGGGCAGATGATGGTGGAGCCCTTGCATATTTTAGAGTGCATGATCCAAGGCCTTCAAGGCTGAGAGATTGATCAGGTGTAAGTCCAGTGGGACAAGTATGATGATAAAACTACTACATGGGAGGATGCTAAGTTGCTATGAGTCTAGTTTCCACACCTATTTTAGTGACTTCCAAAAGGAATTCAATTCTAAGGGGAGGGGGATGTAGTGCTCACTCATCTTCAAAACTTATTATATTTTGATTTGGATCACTGTTTACTATAAACATGGATGTTATTGTATCATTTTTGTTTAACATGATGTTAGACGATAGAGATATTCTAATTATTAATGGATTTTGATTCATAGTATGATTGTGTGCATTCTTAGATATATTGAGAGACATTTTATATTGATGATGATGATGTGTTGGGTGCATATATATTACTGACATTCAAAATTATTGTCTTTTTGAGTAGGATTTAGAATTTTAACTAATCTTGTGATCTTGTTGATATTGATAAAAAGATAGAATTCAAATGTTGTTAAAATTTTAGTCAAATGATAACATTGTTTAGTTGAGATGATGATTTATCTATATGATGATGGTTATTGATTTATGTCTATATATTTTATCTTAGATGTTTTTGATGTGGCCACGAGGTTGAAGGAGGTATTGTGTGATTTTGCAGGTAACTATATCACAACAATCAAATGGGGGATTAGAGACCAACCACAACAAAATACTTGATGGATACAACAAAGTTCACCATGGAAACTTGTGTAATGTTGTTGTTTTGTTTGTTTTATTCTATTAGGGGGTTACCATGGGGGGATAAACTCCAATTGTGACCATGGGCTTGTGTATAATTCTTTCCCTTTTTCTTTTATTTTGTAGAGTATGTGATTTATTTGGTGACGTAATTTATTTAATCATTGTTGACTAATGTGCCTTAATTAAGTGAATTAATCATGTTTATTAAGTTATTTGGGGATGTGTCAAATAGAGTCATTTATTAGAGTTGTTGGTCTTTTGGACTATGTGATTTTGATTGAGTGTAAGTGATATTAAGTGTTATACACTCTACCTTACCTTGGAATTTTGGATTTGGGCTTAAGGGTCATTTTTGGAGGATTGTGGGGCGAGCTAAGATTGTTCCAAACCTCTTATTATTAAACCAACCCTAGCAATAGATTGAGGGGTCAAAAATATACCCCATTATGTCTTTTTTAAGAAAAAAAGTGACATTTAATGCACTTTAATTATATGGGTTTTAAATTTTGTCCTTAGGGGGTGAGGGTTTGGATTGTGTTAGTAAGAGGCTTGTCATTCATATCAACCACCAATTTATTGTACATTGGGGTTGAGGTTTTACTTGTGATGTGGAGTTGAGGATAAGTAATGTGGCATCCTACATGGAGCCATCTCACCCTTCTCTTCCCTTTTTCTATATATGCAAGTTTATTTGTTTGTTTAGGGGTTACTTAATTTCATTTGTGCTCTTGTATTTTTTGGAGTTAGATATTTTTTGGAGTGCATGTTGAATTCTTGGAGCTTGTTGGAGTTGGATTAAGCTTGAAGGATACTGAAGTTTTATTCCTTGTTCAAGTTATTACTATAGAAAGGTAGGAGCTACACTATTATTACTTATTTTTTGTTATATGTTTGTATTGCATGTATGTGAATGTTTTGTATGTTTGTTGGGATCCTGGGTAGAATGCCTAAGTATGGTGTAGGAGAAGGCTATGGGGATTTTATATGTAGGGAGGCATAAGAGTTTATTTCATGTTTTGGGAGGGATTTGGGTTGGGTGCCCCACTTTGGATAAGAAAATGCTTGCATTTCTTACTTGCTTCTTTTGAGGGAGACATAAGAGATTGTAGGGAGGAATAAGAGAATGTGGGAGGCATACAAGGATATTAAGGGAGACATAAGAGTTGTGTATAGTTTTAGAGATGTATATTTGATGGTTTTAAGGTGGTCACTTAATCCCATTTGGAGGCATAAGTGATCTCCCCATATATTCTTCCTCCATTGGCTTTTCCTTTTCAAGCCTTATGTATTTTGATAGTTTCATGTTTGTGAGTGTACCTTGTGTTGAATGTGTTTTGAAATAGTTGTGAAATTTTCTATTGTTATGTGGAAGCTTTGTGATAGTTTTCATGAGTTGGATCCATCCATTATTGCATTTTGGTTTGGGCTCGGGGTCCAATGAGGAGGATAAATTCTTCTCCTCATTGGATTATTGGTTTGGTAGAGAGTGTTTTGTCTCCCTCATTTTTGGTTGGTGTGATTAAAGTGAAGAAATGGTGGAGCTCTTGTTGAAGAATTTGGGATTTGGAGCACTTTTTGAAGTAAATAGAATTTTTCTTATAAGTCCCCACTTAAGGTGGAAGACTAGTAGACTTGTATTTAAAAGAAAAGATGCTTTGCAAGTTTTGTTTACGAAGTTGTAATATTTTCATTGAAGGAAGTTCATTAGGGAATATGTCTTTCATTTCTCTTCAAATTATTTTTATGTAAAGGAATGCATTAAATGGATATCATTTTTAAATTTTATCTTGTGTTGAAAGGAAAGAAAGTTGGAAATCTTAATAATTTGATTATAATGTGAATTAAGAGGTTGTCATAGCCTTATTTTGGGTTGAAATAGTTAGAAAATATTTGGTTTTGATATATTTAAAGTTAAATTTATCCTTTGATATTTATGTTCTTTTATACATTCATTTTAGAGTTCTCTAGCCTACACAGTGACTGACACCCAGTCAGTCTTAAACCAGTGTTAGTGTACTCAATACTTACATTGGTCATTGTTTCATATTTCAATCTTTGTTTATTTATCAACTTAAATTATATCATGGCTTGCACAAAAACCTTAAAGTCAATGAATTATTATGGGAAAATTACTTAGATAAGTGTAAAGGACAAAATGTTGAAGATATGTCAAGATTTATAAAATGGACTCATCCAACAGTAACTGGTGTCGGTGACTGAATCATCATCGGTATTCATGTGACCAACATCGGTCACTAGATACTGCACCAATTTCATTTCTACAAACTTGATAGTCATTTCTTGTGCCCTTGTTTATATTAGATGCTTCTGAGGCTGTTATACTTTCTTAAAAATGAATAAGAAGTTTCTCATGGAATTAATCTCTTACCCCTGTGCATTTAAAGAAATTTTATAAAAACTTATCATTAACATAGGAACCGGCACCGGTAGTGGAACCGATGTCAGTAGCACAATGGTTACCGTGGTCAGTCAAGGGACTTTTGTTTATCACCTGTGCATGGATTGTTTTTTATAGAAAACATATTTTTGGCCAAAACATTAGCTCTTATGGATCTAAACTTCACCTAAATGTAGATTCATCCTTTAAGACCCATGTATGCATTTTTGGACCATACTCTAACATGCATATAGGGATTTAAATGCATAAGATTCTTGATATACAAAATGGGGTCTTTCCTATCAATGAAAAAAATAAGAAAAAATCAACAATAGATCTCACACCAGATCTAAGATAGATTTTTTTATTGCGTTAAATAACTAGGAATACATGATTAAATCTATGATTCAACTATTCTAAAGGAGGAGCCAAATGGATGGAATCCCTTTCTTCTTGCACATTGGATCCAAGAAGTCTCCTTCATGATTTTCCCTGGATCAATGACATCCACTCCTTCATCTAGCAAACGAAAGAGAAACAAATGAATGAGCTTAGTGTAATAAATGTTTAAGAAGAATCCTTTAAGGATAGTTAGGAATTATTTTGGGTAGATCTAATCTTGTGGTCCCTATAGATTTGATCCAAGGGTCAAGAATCAACCCTACAATTGTTATGTGGGAATATTCATATTATGGTTGTAAATTTTAAATAAATCAAATGTATGTGTAAATGGGTGAATGGGGCCACTTAGGGCTCTAGTGTGTTAAGTTTAAAATGTAACCCTTCTAGTAGATTTTAGTGATTAATTCAATGGAATTTAAAGGAAATAATTTAAGAGAACTAAGGTAACTAAGAATAAGGGTTTATTTAAATGTGAGATGAATGTTAATTTCCAAGAGGGAAACAAATTACCCTAGTTAAGAGAAATTAATGGACACTTATCTAGTGATGATAATTAAATTGACATTAGAATTAGATTAAGAATATTTAATTAATAATCTAGACCTTATCTAAACTTTTTAATGTAGCAAATTTCTGGTGGAAATTAATTAAACATTTATAGGTTTGACACCTTGCAACCTTTTTAAAACAAAATGAAAATTGATGCAAGTTCACAGATAATTATTTAAGGATTAATGTGGTTTTAGAACATCAAAGTTGTGGGCATTACATGTTGTGAAAGTTTGATTTGTATTAAGAATTCAAAATGTATGTATGTTTGGAAATTAAGAAAAAGAAAATTCTATTACTACTATGAAATACCTCCATCTTATATAATTTACCAAGAGGTTATGGAATTAAAACTTGAATTTTAAATGGTTTAGTTCCTGTTAAAAAAATAAACTATCAAGTCTTGTATTATTAGATGGAATAATAACCTTGAATGGTTTTGAAAATAAAATTTAAGCTCTCTAGATCCAAGTTTATAGTGAACTTAAATTATTGCTTCCAAAGTGTGATTTGTGTCATTTTAAAAGATAAATGTTCTTATTTTGATAATACACTTGGTTGTTTTGAAATGAATGTCATTTACTTCATTGTGAAAGAAAGGAAATAATTCATGTTATTATTGAAAAAGTAGGTATATTGAAAAGGTTGAAATTTTAGTTACATATCATATTTTGTTGTAAGAAAGAAGGTATTTGTTTAGAGTTTTTAGAATAAAAAACAAAAAAATATCTTATCCTTGTAAAATTGTGTTAGGTTGAATAAGAAACATTATTAGTATTCTCAATTTTACACCTATAAATGAATAGGTAGGAATTTGTAAATAATCTTGTCTATATATAAGCCCAACAAATAAATAATCTAATGTGAATGTTTAAATCCCGTTTAGAACAATACGGTGCTATAGCGCGCGCACACGATTGCACGCGCGCATGTGTGTGTGTACATGACATATATATTATAATAAATAGTAATGAAATGTTTATTTTAACAAACAATTATGGATTGAGCCGTATAGTTTAAGCTATACGTGGTTTGTATTAATATTGGTTGGTTATATAGTTAGGGAAGGCCGGGGGGGCGGGGGGGGGGGGGGGGGGGTGGTTGAGGTGAATTCACCAACCCAATCCCCCATGCCATATTAATATGGGATAGGGGGTGTGGTCGGTGACCTCATCCCCCATATATTAATAAAACATTACCACTTCAAACAAACAATGACTAAACCATGCAATGTGGCTTGTGTAATTCTTAACTTACAACCCCTTCACACTAAAGATTGCATTTTTTTCATTAATACGGTCATATTATTATTAAATGGTATTTTATAAATATGTGTGTGTGTGTGTGTGTAATATATATATATATATATATATATATATATATATATATATATATATATACATACACACACACATATACATACATACATACATACATATGTATATATACATATATATAAACCCAAAATATTGTGTATATATTACCATTCAAACCAGATTTAAAGATGGGGAAAAAATTACCATACCCAAATAGGGAAAACACAAACAAAATATACAATAACAAATAAAAAATGCAAACAAACCCTAGGAGAGGGTTATAAATGGAACAATAAATAAAAATGGGTATCAATTCTTGACCTTGAATATCCATCCATGGCTTCCACCCTCCTTCTCCCAAACTTACAAAATGAAAATGAGAAAATAAGACAAAAGAAAGGAATAAGAGTATTTCACAAGGATGATTAAGGTTAGTTGAATACCTAGATCTAAGGGATCTAATTGAATCCATCTAATGGTTGCGATTCAACCCTACAAAAGTTTGGTGAGGATTTTGGTGGGAATATGATTTTAAATAAAATGTATGTGTAACTTGTGAATGGGGCCACAAAAGGGGTGTTAGGAGGTAAGTTATAAATCTGACCTTATAGTTTTAGTTTAGTGAATTTTTTCAAAGGCCTCGACTTTAGGAATTAATTAAATCAAATTTACATAGTGATAACTAGACAATGTTTATCATAAGGATTAAAATGTATTTGAACTAAATTATAAGGTTAGGGTAAGTTTGACCTTAGTCATAGAATATTAAGCCAATAAATGACTTTAGAAATATAATACTAAATTAAATAAATATTGTAATAAGAGTATTCTAGCTAATGGCTTGTAAGGGTTAATTAATGAAATTTAATGGGAACCTTGGAAGGGGATTTAAGCCCGACATGCTGAATTAAAATAATAATAATTAATTGTTAATTAGAATGAATGAATTATTAACTAAGAAATAATTAAATCTAGTTGAAGGTTACCCCATTGCAACCGTCTTAAAAAAAATTATTCAGTAATTTCTTCTAACTCATCTTTGGGTTTTGTCTTGGGTTTTGTGGGTGTTACAATAATGTTCATTACAAGGCATAATAACATAAGAAATATCCACAACTATAGAATACAAGAGTGATTTTTACCTATGAAAAAAGGAAAGAATAAATAACACAGAACTAGACAGTTCTTGCATGATCATAAAATTTGAAATATCACAACAAAAGAGGAAATGTATATATTATTATCCTTACAATGCGCTTCATTTAGTTGGTCATGAAAATGCATTTATTCTTGATTTTCCTTCATAATTGGGCGTGCATCTAATATTCAATATTGATATCCTTCACCCTTATTTCCCTTTGCTTCTTTAGTCACTAGCGATAGAATACCATTTGATTTTTTTTTATCATCAAACAGTTGCATTTTATAGAGAAGTATTAGATCATATAGGTATTCTAAGTGGTCAAGGCTTAGAAATATAAATTGATCAAGTTAAGGTTTACGACCAAGATAACATCTTTAGGTTCTATCATCATAGCTAACTCAAGACACAATATGGACCATTTCTTCTAAAGAAAGGGTGAATGATCCATGCAGAGCGTATCTCACAAATACAAAATATTCCCCACTTCATGGTTAGAACTTAAGTTCCTCATCCTTGGGAAATCTCGTGACATTTTATTGGCTTTAGCGTTAAAAAATTAATTTTTCCGCATGCAATTTTTTCTTGGCATACATCATTCCTAACATTTGTTCATTTGAAAAAGTGTTACAACACCTTGTTTTATTTCTCCAAAAAATCTGAAGTAGCTCATGCATTCTCACTTTGCAACTCCTAAAACTTCTATAGCGTGGTGCTAGTAAATTAAAAAACTCATTACTTTCCATAGTTTTTGTAAAATTCATAACATAATATCATAGTTTTTGTAGTCTTGTCCCATTCCATTAGAGTATTTATGCATCTCATACTATTCCATGGAACAATTTATATCCTTTTCAATGTTGTGCAAAACTCCGAAAACGTTGTGACATGTTAGCAAATTTGATATTTTTTACATTGCATAACAAATGTTGTTACATATATAGACATGTTTTCAACACTTAGCATTATATTTGGTACTTGATTACCATGTGGCATACTCTACACCAACATAATGTTAGGTTATTCCATAAACATGTCATGCATCATAGTACATCTACCATTTTAGAAAGGATGACCATGTATCGCAAACATTATTGTTGAAAATTTTGTTCAAGTGTAACGCCTGCATTTTTCCCATATAAATCCCTGAAAAACCCGACAGCAAATAGGAAAAAATTATGGAATAATTTTTTTTTTGAAAGGTTCCAAGGCCTTAGCTAGGATTTTAATTAAATCCAGATTACAAAATTTTAAACTATTAAATGGAAGTCGGGACTAAAATAATAATTAGTTACTATTGACCCAACCCTTTCAAAATATTTCAATTTAATTTCCGCTATTAATTTCCACTGCTTAATTCAAATATTAATTCATTTTACTCTTTGCTATTTATCCCCAAGGGTCTTATTAAATCTATTTATTGAATGGACCCAAATTATATTCAAAATTTTATTAGGTAAGATTAATAGTCTCCTAGTCTAAAATAAATCAAATTAACATGGTTTAATACATAAAGTGTCAATGGTACACAACATGGTCTAACCCCTTAGGCCCCATTTAACATTCCACACACACACATTTTATTTATTTAATTCCCACCTAAATACCCCATCACTTAAGTGATGTAGGGTTCATCCTACACCCTTAGATTTAGGCTGCCAAAAGTAATCCTAGAAATCCTTATGGAATGCCATATATTCATTTCTTCAACCTAATATCTCTCATTTTCTCTTGTTTGTTTACAAGTTAAGGAAGAGGGAAAGAGGATGAAGCCATGGAAGGAAGCTCAAACCCTTGGATGGATACTCACGAGAAGAGTGATAGTTTTAGCATCCCTCTCTTAGGGTTTTCTTATCTTCAAAATGCCATTTTTTGGTTATTATTTGCATCTCATTCGTAAATAAAATTACCCAAATCAGGTTGTGGGTATTTGCTCAATATATTATGGTTTATTTTGAGATTTGGGTTGCAAATATTCACATTTGAATCTTTTATATTTCTCATTTAAATGTGTCTATTTATACATGTATTTCTATGTACTCTTGATGTTTTTTTTATAACCATTTTAATATTTATACAACTTGATATAACTAGTTTATGTGAGTTTGTACACATGTATGATATTTTATTCTAATTATCCTGAAAATTTATTTTATAAAAATATGAATCAATGTAGACTTATTTGTGGATATATATATATATATATAATATATATATATATATATATATATATACAGGCTGTGGGAGCAAATTAAGTACATGCCGCAAAGGAAACTAAACATAGGCCATATGACATGGCCGTGGTCATTTTATTGGTATAAATCCAAGTGATGCTTAAACATTCTGTGGGGGGTTGCAAAGGTATTGGGTTTACAATGTTTCGGGGGGAGAGTTGCCGACCCCCGTTCCCACCCCATATATTATATGGGTTGGGGGTGGAGTCAGCACCCCTCCCTCCCAAACTTATATTAAACTTAAAATCAAATCATGCCTATAACTGAGGCCATGCAGCCCCAAGCCATCACGAAATTCTTTTTTTTACTGTATTATTTTTATTTAATCAAGCAAATACCCAGTAACTTGGCCAACCACATTAAAAGTTTTAACACTTTTTTTAAAAATTATTAACTTATTTTTTATCTATATAAACTATTAACTTTAACCTATATATAATATCACATGGTTTGAAATAATGCAATTTTAATTTCTCATATCACATGTTAGAACATATTTTGGAATATTCGATGCATATTAACATTTATATATATATATATGATATCTCTTATGTTATAAACCATAATATGTTATTAATATATATCATATTAATTACATGTATTCTAACTTCTAATTAAGTATGGGGTTGCAATATAGTATATAAGTAATAAAATTTGCATTTAGTCATATTACTGGATTTATAATGTAATTGTATATAGTGAGGTAGTTAATAGTTGTAATAGCATTGTGTTTTCTAGCACTTATCCACTCTAAATAAACTGTCAAACTTTCAATGGTCATTTATATAACTAATCTAGAGGGATCATGATTAATCTGTCTTTTATTCATTTTCTAAAGACGAACTTCTAATGACATTAAAAGGATTAAATTGTATTAATAGAATCCATTCTAATTTTTAAATTCCTTTTTATACATTTAGTTAGGATAAGGGAAAGCGACACCACTAAATTAAATGACATATATTCCTTTCAATGGTCGAGTAAACAAGAATTGTCAATAATGTAATTAGGTCAAAATTTCACTTTACACATCCAAGAGCACATATCTTTATAAAATAGAATTGCAATACAACTCGTAAACACCAATTTATATTTTAGGGGAATCCTAATTTCCATTTACAATATCATTGCATGAATTTCATATTCATCATGAGAATGATATGTAGATTAGAATAAACTCATTTACAAGTATGTAACCGATGAGATGAGATTACATCCAATATAGTGTTGGTAAAATTTACAAGTTGTAAAGCCATAATAGATCCAAATTTCAGACTCCACACATGCCTTTTTCCAACAATATCACTTCTTTTATTGAGCTCCACCATCTCATCAAGCCAAGAACACAAAAAAATGGGGGAGTAGGCAGCACTCTCCACCAAACCAAAAATATCCAATGAGGGAGATAATCCTTTTTCCTCATTGGCCCCCCGAGCCCCAACAAGGAAGCAATGAGGGCTATTTAGACGACCATGTTAAATCAAAAAATAGATTCCACACACACATTAAAACAAGGACAAATAATGAAATAACACAATACATGAAGTTTATTTACAACCAACCAACAAATATCAAAACACAAAAGCTTCATACTAAAGCCTTGGAGGAGAAAGGAACATGGCGGTTCTCCTTATGCCTCCCAAGGGCTTGGGTGTCCACCTATAAGCCTCCAAAAATTCCATCACAATACACACAACACTCTTATGCCTCCCTTGAACAAGATACACCACTCTTATGCATCCCTCAAGAAATCAACCCACTCTTATGCCTCCCTCAAGATAATAACAAGATAAATACAAAAAATATTATATCAATAAGGTGGACATCCCAACCTAACTCCCTACTAAAATTCCAATATACCATTTCTCTTATGCCTCCCTCAAGTTTTACCCCCATTTCCAGTTTCTCCTAAAACAAAAGAAACAAGTCTATTTTCAAACAAGCATAACCAATGTAATAATCAACATCTACACATAAGAGCACGACAAAATAACAAGGTAAGAACAAAGGTGGATATCTACCTAACAAATGAAGAGTATCAATACACTAACAAGGTCTCAAAACCTTCCAAAATTCTTAAGCAAACCACCATCCACTCCAAGATCCATTCACCATTCTCAAGAAAGCTCTCCAAAATTACAATAATTCCCAAAAATAAATGAGCAAGTAACCCCCAAAACTTCCCAATTAAACATGCAATAAATAAAGGAAAGAGGGAGAGAGCGAGTATGTGGTTCCATGTAGGATGACACATCATTTCTTCAACATCGCACCTCACCCAAGTCAAACCTCATACCCAAAGGCATAATAAATGGGGTGGTTGAGAGTTATGACAATTCTCTTACACACACCACTTCAACCCATACCCCTTTTAGGACAAAAAATCAAACACATGTAAGAAACTGCAATTAAAACTTACCTTTTGCCTTCCCAAAATACATAATGAGGTCTATTTTTGACCCCACCCAACCCATAGGTAGGGTTGTTATAATAAATTAATAGGTGTGGGATAAGCTTATCTTGTCCCAAAATCTTTCAAAATTGGCCCTTAAGTCCAAATTCGAATTTCCCAAGGTTAGGGTAGCAGTGTACAACACTCAAAGTTACTTACACTCAACTTAATAAAAATAAGAAACCAAAGAACCATACCAATCTAATAAATGAATTCATTTTTGTCACATCTACATAATTAGCTTAATAATATCATTAGTTCACTTAATTAAGACACATAAACTAACAATGATAAAAAGGGAATTACATCACAAATTAAATCATATAATCAATAATAAATAAATAAAAAGGTAACACACACAAAAACCCCAGGGTCACAATTAGAGGTCATCCCCCCCCCCCCATGGGGACCCCCTAACAACAAATAAAAAAACAAGAGCATTACACAAGTTTCCATGGTGACTAGTTGCCAATAACTCACATTCCTTCGTTGTTGGTCTCCTGACCCATGTAGTTTATTGTTGTGATATAATTACCTGCAAAAATCACACAATACCTCTCTGTCCTCGTGGCCATATTAGCGATATCGAACTAATAAAAAATTTTAAATCTACATATCAATTTCAACATCAAATATCATAACTACTATTGTTAAGGCCAAGTAATTCATTAATTACTCTAAATTTTCAACATTTACATTCTGCTAATACATCAGTTTACAATTACGATCATAAACCAACTGAATCATATAATTTAAGCAATAATTTCACTCGTTCACCATTTCACCAATTCTTCAATATCAACGAAATCACAAAATGACTTCGATCATCATAATAAAATCAATACAAAGAAAATTCAAATTGTCTTCCCTGCTGAATGTCTATTAATTGTTAATCAGTTTAGTTACAATGTCAGATTAAATCTAAAAAATTAATATCGAAGATTAATTATATCGCAATGAATTTATAACAAGGATATCATTCTAGCTAATTGTCTTATCCTTAAATGCCCATCAGGGTTTAGAGTACGACATATAGTCAAAATAATGATAACTAAAACAAAATAACAATCATAATGTCCTACACATTTTATTTGTATACTAACTAGAATACAACAACAAGGTTTGAGATTATAATCAATTCGAAATTGATAACATTGTTCATTTAGTGATAAAGAGGAGTGAGCATTACATCCCCCTCCCCTTAGATTTTAATTCCTTGTGAAATTAATGTCGAACGAGGTAGGGAACGATGTAAAAGAATTAGGATCACACCCTTTGTGGAATTTCTTTGTTTCAAACAAGTGTGTGTCTACATAACCCAATTCTAGTCCAATGCAATTCAACAAGAAGAAGGGATATTTTAAGGAATGAGTTCTAAACTTTCTTCAAGTAAGGTTGAAAAAAATTAATTCTATAGAGTAACTCTAAGTGATCAACCAAGCTAAAACACATAGCATCAAAACATGAAAAGTTCAAAGGAGTATCAAGAATAACCACCAAGTAAAGGAATAACAGGGAGAATTCCATGAACTCGAGATGACCACATAGTTTCCCATGGATACAACATAATGCAATAACAAAATTTAAGGTTTCCACTAAGGTTGAGTTTCACTTCAAAGTTCTTTATTTAGACAAGGCTATCAAAATCAACCATGACCAAAAATTTGTATGAGAAACATGTCTACTCAAAGGTCTCACAATTTTGAGATCACACAAGATGAGGTTTAAAAACAAGGAAGGACACTTAAATTATCCAAAATATTTACAATAAAGAAAACTATTCATGGGATTCACTTCTATAACTCGAGTTGGTAACATTAGATTTTCATGGTAATCCTAAGAAAAATCATGACCACAAGGTTTCCTATAGCCTGATTTTACACTTAAAATCAAACACACAACACTAACCTAATTTAGAAACGTCAAACATTAAGAAAATATCTCCACTAGAAACTAACATATCAATATAATAAGTACCATTCACTATAACACAATAGGATTTATTTATCTTAAATCCCAATCAAGCTCAAAATAACTCTAAAGAGATCATAAGCATAAATTGTAACACCAAAGAGCATTCAAGGGAGCTAGAGAGAAGAAAAAGTAACAAGAGGGGGTCCAACTACAATCCAGAGGTGAATCGTACCAAAATGTGAGTAACAACTTATGAAAACAAATTACACTTTATTTTCCTGATGATAAAAAGGGGCAAACAACAATGGGGTGTCTCAAGAAAGGAAGGAGAAAAGGAGGAATTCCCAAATTTATGTCATATCTTTAACATATGTTTCTCAAAAATTACAAATAACCTATGTCACCAAGGACTAAATCAGCACACAAGGAGGTTACTTTTCTTAAAACAAGAGATAAGATGCAATCCTAAAATCCAGAAATCACACTTATCGAGTTACAAGGAAACAAAGATATGATGACCCAAAATCCTACAAGGGAAAAGTACATACGTCTATGAACAAGGGAGTACTATGCAATTATACACATCACTAACAAAAAGTTGTTTCACAAATCTGGGTAGGCGAAAAAACTAAGGGTTCAATTATACATTGCACTTAATACACATAAATATTACTCATTTTCTAAACCAACTATTGAGTCAAAATTTATAGTTTCGCTTGTTATGCACATTTCTTACAAATTTTCCTAATTAAAAATCTTCCTTCTATTATGGCATCACACATTTGCGTCATTAAGGAGAACCACTAATGTTGGCATAATATCTCGCCATTCTGTATAGGCGGTGGGATTATTTATTTTACTTATAGGGAGGGTAGATGGACAAAGTTTCCTTTCTAATTTCACATATCTTTATTCCTTCTATTAATCTACCATGATTATAGCGAGGGACCATTATCCTTTTTCTAATGTCCCAAATTACTTGTTAAGTTTTCAAGTCGAAACCCCTCAATTAGGGTTTTATTAGGATTAATTAATCATTTTACTAAACATATTTTAATGGGAAGGAGGAGTTGAACCTATCACATTATTACCTTTCTGGGAATAAGAGATAAATCAACATATCACATTTCTAATTCTAAAGGAACAAGAGACATTCAACATAAATAAATACATCATTAATTTTGTAAGAACTAGGAATCAATCAACCAACATGTGCCACACAAAAAATTTCAAGGTTTTACCAAATAATTACAAACATCATCGAAGCACTCCAAGTGGTTCTCCACAAGTATCAGAGGAGTTTAAAGAAGCAATTTTACTTTTACGAATTTAAGAGGTTTACATCTGTTTAGGAGAATACAATGTTTGTTGTTTAGGCTCAAAAATTTTACTCACATAATAAGACAAGGAAAGTTTCAAATCAACACTCATATTTCCACAAGATACCACCAACCACGCAACAAGATGACAAGGAAACATTTACTCCATGAACACCACATTCCCATTAGAAGACATCAAAATGTAAGAGGAAAAACAACTAATCTACTCAAACATGGACTTTACAACCAAGAGATGCAATTGTAAAGAAGAAGCAAAATCTAAGCACCACTGAGATTAAAATATTAAGATAAAAAAAAACTAACATCTCTAAGAGCAAGGTCCAAAAGACCTAAAAGCATCCATAAGTGTCTCAACATTTCCTAATACTATTAGGTCATGGATTGGTATACATGACATTTTTAAATGTTAAGGCAATGGTATATCTATTTATGGATCATTGAGAGAAACAAAAGTACACTTAATTAAACACATTTCTCGAATGGGCTTAATTCTATCCATAATAACCAAGATACATACCATCCACCAATCAATACTTACTATAATGAAAAAGGAAAACATGGTAAAACTTAGCATGCCATCATGGAACGTCACTTGCAAAAAAACACTTATCCACTAAAATCCACATTCAACCTAGAGTCAATCCAATCCTATAACAATCCACAAGACCATAATCAAACACCTCTACTCCAACGAGGATCAAGATCTTACTAGATTGTAAGATAATCACCACCATTGCTATCAAACTTCCAACTATACCGCTCTACACAACGAACTCTCTCTCTAGAAAGGGTAAGTAACGAAAAAGTCACTATAAGATCCTAGACACACTCAAGGTTCCATCCTTCCAAAAAAAAGGCATAACTTAAAGCACCTAAGAAGACATTCAAGGAACCTAGGGTGTACCCCCATACAACGAAATGCCACAATAAAAATAACGTAGAACAAACTCATTAACATGCAAGAAGAATCAAGTAACATTTATTTAAGTAGCCAACAAGATAAAAATGCTCTGAGTCACCAATCAAAATAAAATCCAAGAATATCAGCAATCAAGGGAAATGGTTAAGTACCGCATTGCAATCCCTAAAAATCTTGCAAAAATATAAATAACTAAAAGAGCCTCAGATCTCCTCAATCAAATCATAAAATAAGATGTTATTCCTTGATAAAATAACACAAGCTTACGAATGTAAAATACAGAAAGTCAACATCACATTCACTTTGCAAATCTTCATGGCCGCTAATAGGGTTACTATGCCTCGATCTCAGTTCTAAGAGCACATATGCAAGATTGGATCAAATGCGACATGAAGATATAATATCCACTCTCCCATACGGGTATCAAATTGACAAACTAATAACTAGACAATCTTGCCTAACCACTGAAGGAAGGGATCTTTAAAAAACTTCTAATTTAATCTGACTAACCACCTGAAAACCACTAATGCTAAACCACAAAAATCACACCATAAAATTTATCATTCCAACAAGTCCAACAAGGAAGAGTCTCCATGGGTTTATCACATCATACGACTAAAGTAGGAGTTATGAATAATCAAACAACATCTTTTCAAAGTAGAATCAAGTTCCTGATACAACAGAAGTTCACAAGAATATCAATATTATTCAACATTTATAGTTACTCGGGTTCAAAAAAATGCCACTAGGCAAGTACAATAATTCTAACAACTTTATTATTTTATTATTATTTTAATCATGAAGGTTCAAATTTTGCTAACTGGTTTTTGGGTTTCAAAGTTGACCCATGAGTCCCATGCGTTGAACCCACGACTTTAATACCAAGTGTAATGCCCACATTTTCTTAACACAGAAATCATGTTAAAACCCGATTGGAAAACAAGTAAAATTTATGGAATAATTTTTTTTTGAAAGGGTCCAAGGCATTAGCTGAGGATTTTACTCTAAATCCAAGATTATAAAATTTTAAACTAATTACAATGGCAGTCAGGACTTAAATCAATTATTCGTTACTAATTAAGATTGCCTCAACCCTTTTAAAATTAATATTATGTTTTAATTCTTTCACTATTACAATTTTGTTGCTCCAACATTTTATTTAATATTAATCCATCTTAAGATTTTTGTTACTTCAACTCCATTAGGGTCCTTATTAAATCTAATTAATTGACTGAGCCCATAATCAATTTTTAAATTAAATTAGACAAGGATTAATAATCCTCCTAATGTCTAAAATACATGCACAATATAATAAAATGCATTAATGCCAAAAGGGGACAAGGGTACACAAGGTAGTCTAACCCCTTAAGCCCCCAATTAACATTAAATACACATACACCAAATTTTATTTATTTCACTCCCACCTAAATACTCAATCACTTAAGTTACGTAGGGTTCATCCTACACCATTGGATCTATTCTATCTGAGACCTTACATCTATGTTGCACTAAAGTAAACCCTATAAATCTTTATGGAATTCTCTTATATTCACTTTCATCAACCTATCCTCTAATTTTCTCTTGTTGTGTTTGTAGGCCAAGGAAGAAGGAAAGAAGATGAATCCATGGAAGGAAAGCCCAGACCCTTCAAGGATGAAATACTCAAAAGAAGAGAAGTATAGTTTTAGCATCCCTCTCCTAGGGTTAGTCTTATTCTCTATTTGGCAATTCTACTATGCTTAATGTATTTGCATCTCATTTGTGAAGAAATTACCCTTATTTGGGTTATGAGCTATTTGCCCAATGTATTATGGTTTATCCTGAGATAAATGGGTTGAAAATACTACAACATTTGAATCTTGGTGTATTACAAGTCATTTATACATGTGTCTATTTATACATGTATTTCTATGTACTCTCGATTTTTTTTTTGACTAACTTAATATTGAGTACAACTGTGGGTATTTACCCATTTTATTCTGAGTATATGTATACGTTATATTTTATCACAAGCGTATATATATTACGAACATTGTATATATATCATTTAAATATGAATTAATACATACATACATACATACATACATACATACATACATACATACATATACATATATATATATATATATATATATATATATATATATATATATATATATATATATATATATATATATATATGTATATGTATGTATGTATGTATGTATGTATGTATGTATGTATGTATTAATTCATATTTTTATTTATTGACTGAGCCCAAATTAAATTCAAAATTTTATTAGGTAAGATTAATAATCTCCTAGCTCTAAAATAAATCATATTAACATGGTTTGATACCTAAAGTGTCAAGGGTACAAAACATGGTCTAACCCCCTTAGGCCCCATTTAACATTAAATACACTCACACCACATTTTAATTATATCATTCCCACAAAAATACTCTATCACTTAAGTGACGTAGGGTTCATCCTACACCATTAGATCAAAATCTATCTAAGCCATGAGATCTAGGTTTGTCTAAAAGTAACCCTAGATAATCTTTATGAGAACTTCCATATACTCATTTCTTCAAGCCTATTCTCTCATTTTCTCTTATTTGTCACTTGCAAGTTAAGGAACAAGGCAAGGAGGATGAATCCATGGATGAAATCTCAGACCCTTAAGGGTGGATTTACTCACGAGAAGAGTGAGTTAATTTTAGCATCCCTCTCCTAGGGTTTACTTATATCCTCTAATTGCAAATTCTATGCTTAGTTATTTGTATCTCATTTCTAAGGAATGTTACCCTTATCTGGGTTAGTGGGCATTTTCCCAATGTTATTCTGGTTAAAAGAGGAGAATACACAACAAGAATTCTTGAGATTTGGTGTATACATGTATATATACATAATTATATAAATATTTTATCATTTCCCATTTAAACTCTCCTTCTCCTTATTGACCTATGTATATTACATTTGTGGGTACTTTTCCCATTTTATTCTTGCTCAACCATTACAAATATTTAGTTACAGT
The DNA here is from genome assembly GCA_019776745.2 of Taxus chinensis. Classification (NCBI taxonomy): domain Eukaryota; kingdom Viridiplantae; phylum Streptophyta; class Pinopsida; order Cupressales; family Taxaceae; genus Taxus; species Taxus chinensis. Next base: position 554,950,834 of record CM034152.1, read on the forward strand.
CCTTTAGTGAATAAAAATATTATTTGAGCGGGTATAAAACATACCTATATTATCTTATTCTAATTATACCGATTTAATGTTATTTAACAAAAATAAAAATCCTATATGTATATATATCTACGGATCGCTTAGTTGTGACACACACACACACATCACACACACACACACAGGTTGACATGTTACACACACATGGCCGCACACATTGACATGGGGGTCGTTGCAACAGGATACAATGGTGTATTTGAAAATGAGTTGGGTTACAGTGTTGGGGGGAGGGGCACCACACACATCTCTAGCACACACACATTATGGGTTTGGGGTGGGGTCGGTGCCCCTCCCCCCAAGCCTTTTCCTTAAAAAAACCTCTATGTAAACAGTGGGGTCACAGTGCCACTAAAGGTCAACCAAAACACAAACCATTTTCTTTTTTTAATTGAAATCCAATCACTTTCTTACCCACTTAGCTGCATAGAAAAAGGGATTTATTTGAACATTGCGTGGGGGATTATATATTGGTGTATACATGTATATATACACAATTATGGCGGGGGGGATTTTATCAAACCCAAAAACTCTCCACCTCCTTATTGACCTATTATATGGGTACATTTGCGGGGTCAGCTTTCCCATTTTATTCTTGCTCAACCTTACAAATTTTAGTTACAGTCCTTTAGTGAATAAAAATATTATTTGAGCCGCAGGTATAAAACATCACCTATTTTTTCTTTTTTTTACCATTTATTATTGTTATTTAACAAAGTAAAAAATCCTATATATATATGCCATATCGCATTACTAGTTGTGAAGAAATGCGGATCGCAATAGTTATAAGGTTGAATGTTATAACTTCTTTGGCCGTATAAGATTGAATGGGGGTCGTTGCAACCTTAGCCGAAACACATGGTGTATTTGAAATAATGCAGTTGGGTTACAGTGTTGGGGGGAGGGGCACCAAACCCATCTCCATGCCCATAAACATTATTGGTTCAGGGTGGGGTCGGTGCCCCTCCCCCCAACCTTTTCCTTAAAGAAACCTCTATGTAAACAGTGGCTTCACGTGCCACTTGGTCGACCAAAACCAAACCATTTTCTTTTTTTAATTGAACCAATCACTTTCTTACCCACTTAGCTGCATAAATCAAAAGGTATTTATTCGAACATTAGTATTAATTATACACACACACACACACTAGTGCTCTTTATTCTCACTTTTTATTAATATGGGCTTGCAATTATTAATATTTATTAATGATGTTTAGATAATGATTTTTTAAAATTTTAAAATACTTAATTTATATTATTAACTATATATATCTATCTAGGTACATTAATAATATAGAATTTATTTACTAATTATGTTTTTCCCATATAAAACAAATCAGGAGTTGTCAATTTCATTTATATGAGTAAATGGGTTTATGTGTAATATATTTAGCTGTGTTATGCTAAGTTTGCATAAATGACGAAGTTTATACTTTGTTGAGATGGGGTGTCATGATTTAAGCCAATTAAATTATCAGAACTCCACCACATTTAGGTAGCATCTAAGAGGGTAAAATTAACCCATTTACTCCAACCATTTTACTTGGACAACAAGAGAACTGAGACATTAACATGAATGACATAAAATCGTTCTCTTTATTCCTTTACAAACATGTCCATTTGGATAGGAGGTCAAATACACATACCTAAATGCTAACATTTATCTCATTCAAACACAATTACCAATAATGCCAAAATGATCAATGCTTCCTATTTATTCAACTTGGATAAAATTCATGTTTAAAGGATATTTATTTTCATTTCAAAGTTAGTTACAAGAAATCCCATTTTGATATTGTAGGATGCAAGCCTTAATACAACTCATTTACAAGAATCTAACCAATGAGATATGATTACATCCAATTTACTATTGGTACAATTTACTAGTTGTAAGGAGTATTAATAGATGCAAGATTGAATCTTCACACGTGCCTTTCTCCAATCAAAATCACTTCATCCAATTGAGTTCCACCAGTCTTCATCAATTCAAGCACATAACTAACATGGGGAAGTAGGCAACACTCTCCACCCAACCAAAACATCCAATGAGGGAGAGATGCCTTCTTCCTCATTGGGCCTCGAGCCCCAACAAGGAAGAAATGCAGGATTATTTAGACAACCATGGAAACTCAAAAATGTCTTCCACATGCACATTCAATCAAGACAATCAATGAAATAACACAATACCAATTTTCTTTACAACAAACCGACAAATATACCAAAACACAAAGACTTCATACTAAAGTCATGGAGGAGAAAGGAACATGAGGGTTCTTCTTATACCTCCTAAGTGCTTGGGTATCCACCTAAGAGCTTCCAAAAACAAAACTCCATCACAATACACCCAACACTCTTATGCCTCTCTCACCAAGAAGATACACCACTCTTATGCCTCCCTCAATAAATCAACCCACTCTTATGCCTCCCTCACTCTTATGCCTCCGCTCAAGAAAATAATTAAGATAAAAAAAAAACATATTTATCAACAAGGTGGACATCCTAACCCAAATCCCTCCTAAAAATACCCAATAACATTTCTCTTATGCTTCCCAAAAATTTAACTCCAATTTCCAATTATCCCCACAACCTAAGGAACAAATCTATTTCCCACAATCATAAGCATTAAAACAACCTTCATCCAAACATATGAGTACAACAAAGTAACAAAGTAAATACAAGAGTGAAGGTATACCTTCCAAATGAAGAGGATCAAGAACACAACAAGTTCCAATCTTTCCAAAATCCTAAGCAAAGCAACCATCCATTCCAAGCTCCAAACACCATTTCTCAAGCAGGCTTTCCCAAAACTACAAGAATCCACTCCCCCCAAGAAATGAACAAGTAACCTCCAAATACCTCCAAATAAAATACAATAAATAGAAAAGAGGGAGAGGGAGATTATAATGCCCCATTTGTTTTCGACTCTCAGATTTCTCCCTTGGTCCTATCGTTGTTATTTTACGTGTGCTCTCTTGGATCATTAAGTGAATTAAGATCTTGCCATGAGGTTAATTTAAACTTCTTTCTTATTTGTTGTATTTCCTTCATTTGTCTTCATGGTTGTTAATGGTTGTTACATCTTTTAAGAGAATTCACATTTGAAGGATAATTGTATTTTGTTCAAATGGCTTGTTTAAATGTCATTCTTTGTTTAAATATCTAAAAAAATATTTTATAATATTCCAAGAGTTTCAGGTGTAAATTTATTAAAACGAAACCTAATTTTTGAATGAAGTTTATTTAATAAAATAAATAAATAAATTTGATCTTCCATTTAAATTTAATATTTTACAAAAAAAATAAAATTAATTAATAAATAAAAAGTATAACAAAATAAAAAACTTGGCTAAGTTTGGTTACGTGGAGTTAGATGTGAATGTAATGCAAAAAAATAATATTGTACTAAAAACTTTAATACTTACCCACTTTTCACGCATGGTCTATGAGAGGGCTAGTTATTTTTTATAAATTTTCAACAAAGGTAGCCACCCTCATTATTTTCCATTATTTTATTTGTTCTTTTTATTTTATTTCATTAAATGCTATCTTTTCCAGTCGTCCACTCTATTCTTTCCCTTATTTTATTTATTTTTACCTACACCATGTTGTATGCTAGGCATAAAAGTCTTTGGTGAGTGTTGTTAGTGAATGCATAGTGGAGGGGTATTGTGTCACTTGCCATTTCAGACCTGCTGGACCGTTTCTTGTTTCCCATGCACCAAAACATGATGTTTCCCACCCACATTTATGTTCTTGATTTTATTTATTGGTTTCTCTAACTTGTTGCAGTTGGAAATGCAAAAATAATGCCTGGGTGTGTGGGAATGATGGGAGGAATGCTTGGTTGGTAGAAACTTTCCCTTAGCTGGTCTTTGGTTTTCAAATCCCTAAAAGAATATTGGTTGTTCACTTTGTATTATTTTTTTCTACTATTTTCTCTAGTTGTGTTTGTAGTTTTTATGCAAAATAATTGCATGGCCATGTGAAGAATGAAGGAAGAGAAGAGTGGTGCTGCAAGAGATGGCTCGGGACCCCCAAAAAATGCATTTCCAGGCATAAAAGATACCTTCCATGGCTGCACATCTTCTACTTGTGCCAAAAACGTGGTTGAGTTGAGTTTGGACACCCAACAAGCATGAGGACAATGGATTTTGGTTTGTTTTGTTGCTGCTAGACTATGAGGTGTCTATTTGTCTTGATGAAGCTAGAAATCAGGCAAGATAAACCTACCCACTACTTTAATTTCTAATATTTAATAATATTAAGAATTAGAGCATTTTCTTTCCTGAAATGGGTATGTCTTTGGTGATTTTAGTGGGCTTTGCTTTTGTCATGGATTTCTAGTTGAGTGCTCTTGATTTGTCTATGGTTTTGGCCTCCTAGGTTACTGTGAATGCTTCCCTTTTGGGAGATCTTTCTTCTGTGAAAATGTTTCCTTGAAAATCTGTTTTGGGTTCTAACTATTGGCTGCATATTATTTCCTTCTTCCTCAAAATGTATCGTATGATATTAAAGAATTGTCTATGAATAATGGTAGACATTTTACTCTTGTCTATATTTAGTTGCAATGATGGGAAGTTTGAGTTTGATTTGTCTTAAATTTATACCTCTATTTACTTGCGACTTATTTTTCATGGCATCTACAAAATAAAATAAAATAAATAAATACATATTCTTCTTATCGTGACGGTCGTATGATTGTGTACTTTATTGTGGTTGGTGTATGTTTTTTGATTGATAAAAGTTATCACATTTTGTACTTACACCAGAGTTACTGGTTGATCATTGAATGTAACACTTTTATTTTGGTTTAACTTCTTAGGCTGCTACAAAGGTTAAATAACTAGCTAAAATTCTATTATTATAAATATGGAAAATATATACATTTATATTTTTGTCTTTTGTTCCTAGATATAGCCCTCCTTGACAGATCATTGTTGGGCCTCTGTTTATACAGAATTTTTTTCTTTTATTACAATTTTTTGGAGGATAGTCATTACGTCTATTGTTTTAATGCTTGAGCTAAGACGGGTTAGAGTTGGGTACAAAAGTTTGGAATGTAGAAGTTTGAGTACAACGTATTAAGGCTTGCTTGTTTGAAATTTCCATGATTATTATAATTATTCCAAGACTTTTAAATCCTTCCTTATGATGTACCTTGATCATCCTTTTCAAGCTTAAACCATAACTAGTTTTGAATTACTAAAAAAATGAGGTTACAATTGTGCAATTCTAGTACCCAGTTATTATTAGAACTACCTCAGTTTATTTCCCTTTCGGGTTATTTTCTATTCCGTTGTGTTTCTATTTTATAATGTTAATGTTCTTGGAAATTGGGTGAATTATATAGATATATAAATACCTTGATGGTTACGACGGAATTCAATATGAAAGTTAATGACTTTTGGGTTATTTAAGTATGTATCAACACCTTGTTAATTTTATGATGGAAAGTGTTCTTAAGAGAATGGTTATTTAGTAATATATGTAAATACATAGGTAAGAATGTTCTGATTACGTTAACGAGGGTTACTTTAAAATATCTTGTGTTGAAAAAGTGAATTCCATTTAATTAAACTAAAAACTATAACTTATTGAGGAGGGTTGTAAATCCATAGTGCTATAAAACTTAGATGGATGATTAGAATTATAACTTTGTTAATGGAACTCTCTTTCACAATGGAATTTTCGTGTTTAATGTTTAAACCATGGTTTTCTTATGGATTTTCTATTCAACTTTGTATTATAGAAATCGTGTATTGTAGCTAGTGCTTTTGGTATATTTTGATAAAATTTATATTGTTAGGGGTATATTAGACTCCATCCATATATTACGCATGATTATATGATTGAGATTTCAATAGTCTCTTCCTTTTGTTCGAATTCGTAGAGCTATGTTCCTACTAGGTTGGGGAGTAAAAATATGTTTCCTTCGGGACATTGATGTTATCGACAACTTATGAATTCCTACTTAGACAGTATAGTAAAGATGTTATTTTTATTCTTTAAAAAATTAAGTAAGTGGATTTCACTCATATAGTCCACACGATTACATAATTTGAAATCCCCATACAATCGAAATATTATTGTTAACTCTTAAAGTATTTGGACCTTTTTGATTGGTTGTTGTAATTTTGTTAAATAGAGACATTATTCTTGATTGAATCATATGGCTTCCTTCTTAGCAGCATGGTAGAAACTTTACTTTGTTTGTCTTAAGAAGTAGATTAGTGGATATATCCTCTTATACATTTATTTAAATTAACTGTTTCCTTTGATGATATTGTTAGATAGTAGCTTATTGTTGTTATGTAGTCTTATCTTGCTCAATTCTCGTGAACTGACTCAAGTTAATAATTTGTTGCAGATGGATTGCGAGTAGATGAGGGAAATACTTGGCACTATCGTGAAAATATAAATATTGATCACCATATTGTTAAGATTGGTTTTAATGTATATAAGAACCTTATGATTAGTATAGCATTGCTTGATCAACACAAGTTACCCCATTCTTGTTCCCCTAGAAAACAGTTCCATAGATTGTTTTTTTTCCTTGGTATGTATGTTCGCATCAAATAGAAATGATATAACCATGTGCTATATAGTTTGTGAAATTGTAGAATTTTTTATTAAGTCATTAATTTTGCATGGTGAACCATCTAGGACCATCGCACTATCTAAACTACACTACCCCCAAGCTAAACAATTCAACTTATCCTAATGGTAATAAGTCATTATAATGATATTAAGGTGAAAGCAATTATTAGATATTGGAGGAAAAAAAGTTATAGTAAGTAGGATGAAATTGATTAAGAACTTAACATGCATACTTTTATCAAACTTAATCAGTGAAGCCTCAGTGCAATTTTTTTAACTATTCAGAATAAATTCTCAAGCTTCAATAAAATCCTGGTTAAAGCGGGACATGCGATCTTAAATATTAAATTCAACCCAAGCTTCTTACTCTAATGTTTTGCCAAGATTCTTGTTAATCTTCTCTTAAGTGGTTAACATGAACCATGTGCAATGGAGGTATGGAACAAGTTTTGGAAACGTAAGTTTGGATAGATGGACTTGTTGGAATGATGACCTCCTTTATTAAATAAATGAATTAAACAAAAATTTTCATTATTGAGAGATGACCTTAAAGCTAGTTACCTACAGTGTAAATGGAAAAAAAAATTTAGCTTTGTAAGAGAGTTGTAGAATCTATCCAGAATCTTCTGCACTGTCCTTCTCTGCCCGTCACTTCGTCGCTTCCGCTCCTAGTCCCCTTTTTCTGCATCTCCCTTATTCTTCTACCGCACTTTCCTCTACCTCTTTTACTGCCTCGTTTATTTTTTCGTCTACCCTTTTTTGCCTCCCCCCCCTTCCCCTCTAGATCTTTCTGCCTCTCTCAATCGACCTTGCTTCCCTCTGTCGGTCTCTAATTCCCTTATTTCCCTTCATTTAGAACGTAAGTTAAGAATTGAAATATTCTTTTATTAAGTAAATAACCTTTAAGAAAGTTCAAACGGTGTGGTATGCCTAATGAAAGTGTGTTACGTGGTTAGTTCTATGGTTGTCTTGTAAAAAAAAAAAAGTGAAAGTTCGCAAATGGATTGCGAGGTAAGATGAGGGAAATACGTTTAGGAAATTAATCAGGCCTGAATTTGTGTGAAGCTCCTTTGTATGAATTCTATTTTGGTAAAACTCTGGGATGGGATTCGGTGGTGGAAATTCGAACGCGGCAGTACGTTAGTATTATGTCTTATGGAGTAACATGTGTCACCTAACTACTGAAAATATAAAATTGATCACCATATTGTTAATATAGTTTTTAATGTAATATAAGAACCTTATGATTAGTAATAAAATATAAAATTGATCACCGTATTGTCTAATGTTGGTTTTAATGTAATATAAGAACCTTATGATTAGTATAACATTGCTTGATCAATCTAGTTACCTTTTTCTTTCCTAGTCATAGTTCAATAGAACTGTTTTGTTTCTCTGGTACGTATGTCGCGTCAAATAGAAATGATATAACCCTGTGTTATATAGTTGGTGAAATGGTAAAAAACAATTATTAAGTCATAATTTTGCATGGTGAACCATCTAGATCATGTTACTATCTAAACTACAATACCCCAAGCTAAACAAATAAAAATTTATCCTTATGGAAATAAGTCATTATAATTATATTAAGGTGAAATAAATGATTAGATATTAGAGGAAAACAAAGTTATAGTAAGTAGGAGGAAATTTATTAAGAAACTTAATATGTATAATTTTATCAAACTTATCAGGTGAAGCCTCGGTGTAAATTTTTTTTACTATTCAGAATTAAATTCTCAAGCTTCAATAAATATCCTGGTTAATAGCGAATGAGATCTTAAAGATAAATTCAACTCAAACTTCTACCTCTAAATGTTTTGCCAAGGTGCTTTGTAATCTTCTCTTAAGTTTGTTACACATGAACCCATGTGCAATGGAGGTATGAACTAGTTTTGGAAGTGTAAGTTTGGATAGATGGACCTTGTGGAATTAATTACCTCCTTTATTAAATAAATGAATTAAACAAATAATTGTCATATTAAAGATGACCTTAAGCTAATTACCCTACAGTGTACAAGGAAGAAATTTAGCTTTGTAAGAAGAATTATATGAATCATATCCAAATTCTCCTAGAATGTAAGCTAATCATTGATAGATGTTTTATAAAGATAAATAACCTTCAAGAATTTCATACCATGGTATGCCCTAACTGTAAGTGCGTTATGTGGTTGGACTTCTATGTTGTCTTGTCAAAAAGAAATGTGAATTTTTTGCGATGGTTGTCATATATGTGGTCAATTTTGTGTTAAGCTATTATCTTGAGTTTGTTGTAGCTTTTTGTGATCACCTGTGGTGTTGTCTATACTTCGAGCAAGTCAAAAACAAATATCTTGTATTTTACTGTTTTGACTAGCATGTGTGAATTTTTGGTCATTACACTTGGTATCAGAGTGGAGGATCATGCTCTCAGACCTCTGGGACAGATTGGAGTTATGATGGTGTTGCATGATGGTGGTGGATATTGGAAGAGTAATGTGATATAAGTGTGATTTAAACTATGTCCTAATTTTGATATTATGCGTGCACATGTTGTGTATGTCACTTAGTGCGTAACTATTGGTATGTTGATATGTTGGATATGAGAGTATTTTTTTTCCTTTTTAGGAATTCAATGAGAATTCAAGTGTGAAGCACTGTCTTTTTGTGTGTGTGGAAGAAGTGTGATTGTTGATTTCAGAGTGTTGAATCCTTTTGGAAATTGTGATGTGTGGGTGTACTGAAATGTTGTACAAAAAGGTTGATTGTAGTGAACTAGATTTCTTAATTATGTTATTATCATTATGTAGAAATGTGTGTATTCCAATGTCATGTTGCAGTTAACTATATGTTGTATATGTGTTCATCATAATTGTAATTCATGTGATATGTAATGATTCATGTCGTGACTTAGGGACATATGGTGAGTATATGATCCCTATCGTACAATGATTGCAACTTGGTGTAACATATGGTGATGTGGCATGTTGTAAAACATGAATGTAATGTATGCAATATACCTTGTATTGGTTCCATGCGTAAGACATTATGGTAAGGTGCATGAGCCACCACTATATTAGTAATGTAGTTATATGTTATGCTGTGAACCTTACGCTAACCGACTTTGAGGGAAATTGGTAAAAGTGTATGTTCAGAGTGAGGGAATTTGTACCATGGCCAGTAACTCAAGTTAACCTTAGGCTCATTAGATGATGACATGTGCTCCTATTTTTCCCTTTCCTAATAGTTTTTGTATAGATGCAACCTAAGTGTAGCTATGACTATGTTTAGCCTTGTCGAAGTGGTGGCAAGATGATTCAAATAGAGAGGATGATAGTTGTACTATTGATATGTTTCTTTACGATATGAGGCTCGATGTTTCGAGTGCCAGAAACTCATTGAGTACCCCATTGGTGGCCAGATAAGGCCACATAGTCATCGTAATGTGCTATTATTATATATGTGTATTTTATTCATAAATTGAATTTTTTATTTCATTTTTGCAAGGACCAGCAGTTTTCTTGATTGTCATGTTTTATATTTTAGGAATTTCCTTGGTTTGTGGTACTAACATGTAGATTTTTGCACAAAACTATTTCTATTTGGACATTTGTTTTGCTTGGATTTGGATCTTCTTTTAAATTTTAAAATTTTATCACCTTTCCCAGGGCTTGTACTTTGCCACTTGGCATTTGAATCGGATTGCTATGCTAGTTCTATTGTCGTTATGTGTGGAATAGGGTCATGGGAGGCACCATGGAATGGTTGGACCTATGGTCCCGCTTCATTTTTTAGGAGTACACCTCAAGGGGCTACCTATAACTAGTGGGTTGTCAATCCATGAGTTAATATGTCAGTTGGGTTAGGGGTGTTTGGAATATATGTGCCTAGGGCCATAGGAAATTTGACCTCTTTGGGGAGTGAAAAGGAAAATTTATTTATTTATTTCTACTCGAGGGAGGCATAAGAGACTTTGTGTGTGTGTGATTGATGCTTCGGGAGGTATGCAGAGTTGTTATGATGTGTTGGTTATGGTAGTTTATGATGTATGTGTTACTCATGATAGTTAGATATGTTCTGTGATGTTATGGATATGGCTTTGATGTCTTTGTTAACACTATGTACCTATATCTATTGTTATGAGTTATGTAAAATATTCATCTGTAAAATTGTGAAAATTGTTGGTTGTTGTAGTACACTTTTATTCGAGTATTATATGACAGTCATAGAACTGTGACAAGTACTATGTTATGTGGACCATGCTTTCTCTTGTCCATAATTTGGTTAAGATCTTGTGGTGTGGTACCATCATGAAAGTATGTAAAATTATGCTTGTGAATCCTTAGTGTTGTGTATGACCCTGGTAGGGTGTTGTGATAGCAGTACATGTTGGGCACCCACAAGAATGAATATACAAAAAAATCTACAACAATGAAATTTTAAAGAACTTGGATTAGGGATAATGTAAATGGAAAGAAATTAATTAAATAATGAACAAGAGGGAATGCCAATTTTAATAGAACTTTGAAAATTAAACATTCTATCAAAAAAAATTTAAGGCTACTCAGTGGTCACTCTTTAACGATAAAGATTTTAACCAAAGGTATAATCCTTGTGCGTATCATTCCTTGTTGCTTATTCCCTTTTTGTTTTATTCAATGTTATGTCGCATCAGGGACAATGATTTCTTAAGGGGAGGAGAATGTAATGCCCCATTTGTTTTTTACTCCCAAATTTCTCCCTCGGTCCTATCGTTCTTCTTTTGCATGTGCTCTCTCGTATCATTAGGTGAATTACCGTCTTGCCATGAGGTTAATTTAAATTCCTTTCTTTTTCATAGTTTATCCTTCATTTGTCATCATGGTTGTTAATGGTCATAGCCTCTTTTAAGAGCATTCACATTTGAATGATAATTGTATTTTGTTCAAATGGCTTGTTTAAATGATGTTCTCATTTAAATATCCAAAAAATATATTTTAAAATATTCTAAGAGTTTCAGGCGTAAATTTATTAATACGAAACCTAATTTTTGAATGAAGTTTATTTAATAAAATAAATAAATAAAATTGATCTTCCATTTAAATTATATATATATGTATAAGTATATGTATATGTATATGTATATGTATATGAATATGAATATGTATATGTATATGTATATGTATATGTATATGTATATGTATATGTTTAATAAAATAAAAAAACTTGGCTAACTTTGGTTATGTGAAGTTAGATGTGAATGGAATGCAAAATATATATATATATATTAAAAACTTTAATATTTACCCACTTTCCACACATGGTCTATGAGAGGGCTAGTTATTTTGATAAATTTTCAACAAAGGCAGCTACCCTCATTAGTTTCCATTATTTTTTTTTCTTTTTATTTTTTTTCATTAAATGCTACCTTTTCCAGTTGTTGAATCTATTATTCTTTCCCTTATATTATTTGTTTTTACTTGAACCATGTTGTACGTGGGGGATACAAGTCTTTGTTGAGTGTTGTTAGTGAATGCATAATGGAGGGATATTGTGTCACCTATCATTTCAAACCTGATGGACCATTTCTTGTTTCTGATGCGCTAAAACATGATTTTGGAAACCCACATTTATGTTCCTGATTTTATTTATTGGTTTCTCTAACTTGTTGCAGTTGGAAATGTAAAACTAATTCTTGGGTGCGTGGGAATGATGGGAGGAATGCTTTCTTGGTAGAAACTTTCCCTTATTTGGTCTTTTATTTCCAAATGCCTACAAGAATGTTGGCTGTTCACTTTGTATTATTGTTTTCTCTGGCTGTGTTTGTGGTTTTTATACAAAAGAATTGCATGGCCATGTGAAGAATGAAGGAAGAGAAGAGTGGTGTTGCTAGAGATGCTTTTGGACCCAAAAAATGCATTTCCAGGCATAAAATATACCTCCTTCCATGGCTACACATCTTCTACCTATGCGAAAAATGTGGCTAAGTTGAGTTTGGATGCCCAACAAGCATGAGGAGAGAGAATTTTTGTTTGTTTTGTTGTTACTAGTCTGTGAGGTGTCTATGTGACTTGATGAAGCTGGAAACCAAGAAAAATAAACCTACCCACTGCTTTAATTGCCAATACTTAACAATATTAAGAATTACAACTTTTCTTTATTGAAATGGATATGTCTCTGGTGATTTTTGTGGGATTTTCTTCTGTCATGGTTTTCCAGTTGACTGCTCTTGATTTTTCTATGGTTTTCACCTCCTAGGTTACTGTGAATGCTTCCATTTGTGGAGATCTTATTACTGTGAAAATGTTTCCTTGAAAATTTGTTTTGGGTTCTAACTCTTGGCTATATATTATTTCCTTCTTCCTTGAAGTTTATCGTATGATATTAAAGGATGCTCTATGAATAATGGTAGAATTTTTAATCTTATCTGTATTTAGTTGAAACATTGCGAAGTCTGAGTTTGATTTGGCTTGAATTTATACCTCTCTTTACTTTCGACTTATTTTGTATGGCATATGCAAAATAAAATAAAGTAAATAAATACATATTCTTCTTATCGTGATAGTTGTATGATAGTGTACTTTATTTGTCGTTGGTGTATGTTTTTTGATTGATAAAAGTTATCACATTTTATACTCATGCCAGAGTTACTGGTTGACCCTTGAATGGAACAATTTTATTTTGGTTTAACTTCTTAGGCTACTGCAAAGGTTAAATACTTAGCTAAAATTCTATTATTATATATATATATATATATATATATATATATATATATATAACATATATACATTTATCTTGTTGTCTTTGGTTCCTGGATATAGCCCTCCTTGACGGAGCATTGTTGCGCCTCTGTTTATACAGAATTTTTTCTTTTATTACAATTTTTTGGAGGATAGTCATTACGTATATTGTTTCAATGCTTAAGCTAAGTCGGGTTTGAGTTTGGGTATAAAACTTTGTAATGTAGAAGATTGAGTACAACGTATTAAAAATTGGACATGTTTCACAATTTCAACAAAATTTATTATAGTTATTCCAAGACTTATAAATCCTTATTTAATGAATGTACCTGTGATCTTCCTGTATCAATTTGGTAAACCATTAACTAGTTTTGAATTACCAAATAATACAAGATCTATAATTAAGACCAATAATTCTAGTACCCATTTTTTATTTCAAAAAAATATTATTTCCATAAATTTATAATGTCCCTTTCGGGTTAGTTTCAATCAAATTACTAACAATTCAACTGTCAAAATTACAAATAATAATGATTATTGGAAATTGGATGAATTTTGTTGATCTATAAAAAGCAGTATAATGGTTACATATGTAATTCAATATGCAATTTTATAGAGTTTTTTTTGGTATTTAAATTTCGTATGGAAAACATTGTTAATTCCCTGATGGAAAGTGTCCACTGTAATAGAAAATATGCCTGTTAGTAAGTAGTCACTTTAACTGTATAGGTAAGAACGGTTAGATTATGTTAACGAAGGTTACTTTAAAAGTATCGTTGGATGCTTGAAAGAGTGAATTCATAGAAATAAAATAAAACATATAACTATATTGAGGATCGTTGTACAATCCATATTGACTTACAAGACATCCTAGATGGATGTTTGCAGATAACCCACAATTTGAAAAAAGAACTATGTAAATGACAAACAAGCAGAGTTCGTTTATTACTGTTTCCTCCATGTGCTTTTCATATATCCGATTGAACATAAATAATCAACATTTTTAATCTATTGCGTACCTGCGTAACATGGATAGAGAGTGCTTGTGGTATGAAGGGAGAAAAGTAGGCTGGATCGTGTTGTATCTAGACTCACAACTGTCATATTAAGCATGCTGATAAAGCTGATTGATATTTTTATACTATGATCAGGTCGTTCTAACCTTCTAGAGTTATCCACCGAAGCTTGGTTGGGAGTAAAACTTTGTTGCAACATCGGGATCATATGAGTCTTCAAAAATCAATCATACATAACGACATCCTACTTCGATAGTAAGTTAGATGAGGCTATTTGTATTCTTTAAAAGAATTAAGTCTGTAGACTTTCAGCTGAGATAGTCCACACGATTACATGATCGAAATCCCATCATACAATCGACATAACATGGCCTCACTGAATTCTTTTTCTTCTTGTGGACCTATTCAATTGGTTAATTGTCGACATATGCCCAGAATAGAGTTGAGCATTCTGGCGTGAATCAGATGGCTATGCATTCTTAGCAACATGGTATAAACATTAGATTTGACCAATTTGGTCTTAACAAGTAGATTAGTGCAATAATAGCCATGTTTCCTTTTCTTTAATTTACCCAATGTTTCCTTTCCCCACTATTGTTCCAGATATGTCTGCTTACATATTGTCTATGTGTAGTCTTCATCTCCCTGAGTTATTGCACCCAACTGACTGAAATTGTATAACTTCTACTGCACTCATGGATTTGCGAATCAGATGAATTGAAATACTTTAAGGAAATTGCATCAGTATTGAATATGAAATTACCTTTGTCCACCTGAATATGTTTATTGTTGTAAATTCAAGTCTGGGATGGGATCCCGCCGTGGAGAATTTAGAAGAGGCAGTACTGAACTTAGCGTTATGTCTTCGCTGGAGAAATATTCCGGATCTACGCTTCGCGTGTAATGGGCTTATCAGCTAATTCAGACTGCAATAATATAACATAATGAATGTTACAAAGCCCATTGTCTCCATTGAATAGATCGGAGTAAAGAACGAAGATAACAGTAACCTTGATCATCAAGTGGCTATCAACTAACAGATTTTCGATGACATCGATGAATTACATCAATGTCGTGGAGCGTCTGCATAGGTAACAAGGATACAGTACAACACCCAGTGTGAACAATGCAATTTTCATGGCGAGGTACTCCCAGTAGATGTCCAGTTCGGCAGGTGTACGGCCTCTTGTCTGGTGTAAGCCCGTACAGAAGCATCGATGTCAGTAGCAGTTGATTGTTTAGCCGAACAACAGCTATTGACAAAGGTGTCTGATCTTTCAAAGTTGGCTGTTGCTGCACCGGTGGCAGATGGCACCATCGTCTCGCCTCGGAGCTGATTGTGTTAGCGACGTCGGGACCAGACTTGTTTCGCCCGATACTACTTACTAGCATTGATTTCGGGAGCTAAGCTGTTCTGCCGGAACAATCATTCATATGACATGGCGATTGTTTTGCCGGATTCAACGGCTTTAAGAACAGGTGTCCATGGTCTCGTCAGTTGGCTAATTAATCTTATTCAAGATTCATAAAATTTTTCCACACCGCAATTGCCCATGCTTGGTGGTGATTACGGCCGAGAAGCTCCAATTGGGTTGATAATGAAAACTTTTAGGTTCACGAGTACACATAATGCTTCTATGTTTAAGGATCAATTTATTTAGTTTACTTAGAGAATGTTTTCTCGCAGTGAATTAACTTATTGTGGATGTAACGGAATACATGATTGAAAAGCGTTGTACGTATTGCATTCAGGATGTCATTATCTTATTAATCTTTCGCCTTTAGCTTTTTAGGCTAAGAGTGATTCCCGATCGGTAGAATAAGGATAGATTAAAATTTTCATTTAGTACTTAGCTGGCATTAATATCTTACAAGTGAAAAACAATCTCCCTCTCCAACGATTGAGAGATGTAGATTGAAAAGTTTATAAACTATTCACTTGCTACTGTATTAAATCTTATTATCTTTTAAAATGGAACAAGTGATTACACGCGTTAAAAATGGAATCGTCCCTCTCAAAAGGAATTCAACATACGAGCAGGCCTGTTGAATTTGATGGTCACTCCTAGCCTGAAACAAAAAGGAAATTTCATGACAGTTTCGTAAATATAGTTACCTTTCAAATTTACATTTTCCTCATTTAAATCTTAGGGGCTGAAAATTTGTCAAGAAAATCACGTCTACATTGAAATCTTAATTCATGTGTGTGTGTGTGTGTGTGTGTGTGTGTGTAAGTGTGTACGTGTATGTCAAAATAATAATCATGTGCCTGTATGTGATGTCTGTATCTCAAGCTGTCTGTCTGTGAATGTCTGTACCAAGATTGAACTTTTATAAGGATTTTCCTACAACAATAAAAATTATGCAATTGATAACTTGTAGATTGTTAATATGGCCTAATGAAAAAATGACAAATCAACATTACAGTCACAATATCATTGCAAATTAGAAACATTACTATGTTTTTAGAAGACTAAATCAATGAGAACATATGAACTCTGAGTTCCAATACGATTCATTATTCAAAGCGATAAACTTATTTTAGTTTCTACCATTTAAATACGGAATTATTAGAGAGAATAACATTGGTCATGCCATGCTATACATTTATTAGAAATTTGTATAATACACTAGAATCACCCATAACCATGCGGTAATCAATATTGTTATATTTTCCATGATAAGAAAACAAGCCAAAGTTTATGGTAGTTATGAAAACATTACTCCATAAGACATGATACTAAAATACAGCCTCTTATTAAAAAATTACCAGCTAAATCCCATACCAGATTTTTATAATTGTAATTAAAAGTTAAAATACCAAAAGTAACTTCACAACCAAGACGAATGCAAATTATTTGCAATACCAGTCTCTCCCTCATCTACAAACATAAGCCTTCTGTAACCATTAATTTAACCTGAGTCAGTTCATGAGAATTGAGCAAGATAAGACTACACAAAGTAACAATAAGCTTACATATCTAATAATATCAAGGAAGGAAAAATATTTTATTCAAAGAATTGGATCAAATCTCTAAATACTAACAACTATTTAAGATAATAAGAAATAATCCTTCTCATCATGCCAATCTAAGAATAAATAACCTTATACTTTAATTTATGAACATTATCTCAAAGCAACAAAAATTAAACTAATCATTTGAGAAGGGGCCAATGGCCTACATAAGTTAGAAACAACAATCTAGTCATTAATGGGATTTCTTTCAATCGAATAAACAATTAGGTTAATAATATTGAGATTGTAATTATTACAAGTAGAACCAAACAGTCTACATTCATAAAGTTCTTTCAGGTACCAAAAACATTAAAGTTGTGATACTCATTTTCAGTAACGACACAAAAATAAACCATGTAAAATCTAGGAGGAAGCATGGATTTCAAGGTTAACATGAAATGTCGAGTGTATTAAAATGTTTAATCATGTAATCATATAAGTTATATGATGGAAAACTAATGCACTAAAACCACCACTCAACATTGTTTAACAAGGGGAAGAAGATAATATTAGTTTCGGCCATTGCAAAACTCCAATGAAGAATTTCATATTCATTTAAGAAGAGGCCACTACCCTTATAGGCTAGTAACAACAAGCGATATTGGTAAAAGAGAGTTCTGACATACAAGTTAATATTTTAATCATCAAACCAAGTTTACCACACTAGGGATTTCCAAACCTTCTCTATAAGTCTATAGTTTCATTTTAAAACAATGTGGATCACTACTATTCCATCACAAGTCCTTTTAAAGTTTCCCTCGTTGACATATTCAAACCATTTAATAAAAGAATTGCATGTTGTTCATGAATCACTGAATAGCCATTAAATTCAACAACAGTTTCCAACTATCATCAACAATGCATCTATATATAAATACCCCCATCTATCCCTAATGCTCTTAACCAATCTATCATAAGTCAACAAGATATCAACACACATATGTCATCCAAGTGTCAATTGAAATCAGCAACATGCAAAATTATAAAAAAAAATGCCACCAAGAGTCATCATTACTAGAAAAAATTCCATGGTAGTTCTAACAATAAAGGAATACTATCCATAACACATACATGAAACTACAAATCTCGGTGATGACAACCTTTGTTACGGTTTAAGTTTCATAAGGGAGGGTCAAAGTTCCCCTAAGGGAAGAACTTAAAAATCTTGACCTAAACCGATGATCATCAAGTAATTAGGTAAATGTCCAGTATTCTAATCCATTCTAAAGGAATAACCAAAGTTACAAAATGACTAAGAGATAAGGTATCTTAGCCACGATACCCCCCTTCATACATAATAGAAACCACACAGTCAACCACACGTAAATTTTTTGTAGACCTACAGGAATTATTGGATAACGAAGGGGCCACCTACCTAGCCCAAGATAGGAGAACAAGGAGGTCCAACAGACCTCGACAACCACACCTCACTATGGTTGGGTAACACCAAAGGAAAAAAACCAACATTACAAAATTTGTAACCATAACTCGAAAGGATGACTAAGTGTCCATAAAACTATAGTCAACCTAGATCAGGTTCAACCTAGTGGTTGTTCACTAAAGTAAGGTTGTCATAACCCAGGTAATCTATGCTAAACATACCCGAAAGTGGGAAGGTAAAACTATACCGGATTTGGTTCCACTAATCTGATTGATTTAATAAGTAGCAGAGAAGGGGAAAAACAGTTATAAACATTAAGAAATAAAAAAATATTGCATACCCAGAAGAGACATCCTTTGATAGAGTAACTACTTGAGTACCCAGATCTAGAGTCACCGAAACATGAACAACTTGATTGTCTAGAAGGAAAATCTAATCTATAGATAATAAGCTCGTATGAAGAGCAAGGGGTTTAAAGTACAACAGGCTTGTTTTCACAACAGAAAATTATAGAAATGAACAACATAACAAACTCGTTACTTAAACCTAGAAATGTGGCTAATAATACTAGAAGGTCGATAATTCAAGCATGAATACACAACAACCAGAGAAGAGAAATACATCTTTGTTGTCCTCTTTAACATTGATAACAAGTATAGATTAAAACAAGAATAAAAATATTTCAAGAGGAAAGGAGATCTTTCCTAGTGAGGCATACAAGCCCACATCAAAAGTAGCAGATACAAGACAATTTCCATTTCCTGATATTTTTAAATATTAGCAATTGTAGCAATGGTAGATTTATCTTTCCTAATATCCAACTCCTACCAAAATTGCATGGACACTGCACGCACCAACAAACAACAATCTTTAGGTTGAATCTTTGTCCACAACATGATGGGTGCTAAGTCCTCCACATACTCCCACGTTGGCAAAGGACAGGGAACTCCCAAAACAATGAGTGCATCTGACTAAAGGAATGAGGTCCTAAGTACTGCCATGATAACAATGATTACATAAAAAGGGTTTAATGGAAAGGCCCTCGGAACCCGTGAGAGAGAGGGGAAAAAATCCATATCCCACAACCTTACCAACATACTCCCAGCCTTGTGTCAGAATGGGTGATTAGAAACAAAACCAGGACATCCATCCGAGCATAAAGGAAATTGGATTTTTTATGTCAAAGGTGGAAGCATGAATTCAAAAACAATATATGTAAGGAGTGGAAGCATCCACAAGGTAGGAAGAATTGTTGACAAAATGCCTTAAAGAGATAAGGTCTTCAAGGAAATGCCATGATTGCAGGATAAGCACAAAATGATCTGTGACACACATCCCTACTTCCCATAAGCATCCAAAAGGTGTCAAATCTACTCAGCTCATCTTTTCCATTGTATGTGTAGATAGTCCCATCCTTGGCATAGTAAACTACCACCAGAACTAGGAAAACAATAAGAGAAACAACCAACAAGTGTCCAATGTGCTAGGAGAGGAGACTTGGGTAGATATTTCAGCAACACGTGCCTTGGAAGGAATGTATGCAAAACATGGGAGCATAACAAAGATTGTGCAGCAGCATAAAATTTTCCTGAAAGTCCCAGTGCCAAAGAAAAAACACATACCAGAAAAAAAAAATATTCCACCTCACATAGCAAGTGACATAAACTAAGGAGTATACGGGTCGATAAAAAAGGGAAAAAAAACCAGCGCAAACCATAAGGAACAACAAGGAAAAGTATGCGGCCAACAAGTTTCCAACAATAAGCTAAAAAAAGGCATGAGGCACCTAACCCCACTCCTATTTCCTAGTTCAAAAACATGTTTTAGTAGGTAAGGGTCAAATCAGTGCCATCAAGAATTAAATTTAGTTGGTGAAGCCATGTACTTGGGATAGTTGCTATCCAGGGAGGATAAGGGAGCTGGTAGATTCCATAAATTGTTAAATATTTGCAGTCCTTCAGAATAAAATAAAATAAAAACAATCCCCTTTAATTTTTTGCCACACTAAATGGCATTACATTCTCCTTCCATTAGAAAGCATCATCCTTGATGCAACATAATGCCAATGGAAGAAAAATGAATAAACAATCAAAAGATGAACAAGGGCAAGAATTCTTCCTATGGTTAAAATTTCCTATCGTTAAGGCACGACCACAGGGTAGTCTTAGGAATTTTGACAGATTATTTAACTTTCATTGTTCTGTGAAGATTGGTAGTTCCCTCTTATTCATTATTTAATTAGTCTCTTTTCATTTACTTTATTCTTAATTCAAGTTCTTTAAAATTTCATTGTTGTAGAATTTTATTTTATTCATTCTTGAGGGTGCCCAACATGAACTGCTACAACACCCAACCAGGGTCATACACAACACTAAGGAATTGCAAGAATAACTTTACATACTATCATGACTGTACCACACCACAAGATCTTTACCAAATTATGGAATAGAACATGCTCTGTCCACATGAAATCATACTTGACACACACCTATGAGTGACATACAATATTCTAACAAAAGTGTACTTCAACAACCATAATTTTCCACAATTCCAAAAATGAAGGTTTCACATAACTCAGAACAATAACTATAAGTACATAGTGTCAAAAGGGCATAAACGCCATATCCAAAACATTATAAAACATATCCAACTAACATGAGTAACACATACAACATAGGACCACTCCCAAGACATCACAATAACTCAACATATATCCCAAAACCTCAGTCATACACACAAATATCTTATGCCTCCCTCAATCTCGTATGCCTCCCTAAAGTCTCTTATGCATCCCTCAATCTCTTATGCCTCCCTCAAGTCTCTTATGCCTACCTTAATCCCTCAATCTCTTATGCCTCCCTCAAGTCTCTTATGCCTCCCTCAAGGAGGTTGGTTTCCCTATGGCCCTAGGCACATAGAGTCTAGACACCCTAACCCAAGTGACATAATAATTCATGGTTCAACAACCCACTAGTTATCTATGACTCCTTAGGGCGTAACCCCATACAACAAAGTGGTTCCATAGGTCCAACCATTCCATGGTGCATCCCATGACTCTATTTCACACATCACGATAATAGAACCAAAATAGCAATCTGATCCAAATGCCAAGTGGAAATGTACAATCCTTGGGTAAGGTGTTAAAATCTTAAAATTAAAAAAAAATCCAAAACCAAGCAAAAAAAATGGCCAAATAGCCATTGTTAGTGCAAAAATCTGCATGTTAGTATCACAAACCTAAGGAAATGCACAAAATGTAAAACATGAAAATCAAGAAAATTGCTCATGCTTGCAGAAATAACATTAAAAGTTTAATTTACGAATAAAATACATATATATGAATAGTACATTACGATGACTATGTGGCCTTATCTGGTCACCAAGGGGGTACTCAACGAGTTGTTGGCACTTGGAACATTGAGCCTTAGCTCACAAAATAACATATCAAAAGTACAATTGTCATCATCTCTATCTGAATCATCCCTCCATCACTTTGACAAGGCTAAACACAGTCATAGCTACACTTAGGTTGCTTCCATACAACAACCAAAATGAGAGATAGAAAGAGGTGCACAAGTCGTTATCTACTAATCCTAAGGCCAGCTTGAGTTACTGGTCCATGGTAAACATTCCCTCATTCCAAACTTACTCTTTTATCGATTTCTCTTAGGGTCGGTTAGCGTAAGGTTCACAACATAACATGTATGAACAATACTACACAATGGTACTTCACGCATTTTAACATAGTGCCTTCGTATGGTACATAAACAAGGTAAATCACATACATAACATTCACGATTTACCACACACCACATCACCCCATGTTGTACCCAAAGTGCAATCATTGTACGATAGGGATCATATAACCACCATATTTCTCTAAATTTGATACATTAATCATTACATATTACATGAATTTTACTTATGATGATCACAATTAAAACATACAGTCAATCACCATATAACATGGGAACACACACATTTCTATACCAATGATAATGACAACAGTATGAATTCAAGTTCACTATAAATCAACCTTGTCCTACAACATATAAGAACATCCCCCACATCACAATTATCAAAAGGATTTAACACTCTGAAATCAACAATCACATTTCTTGAACACACACAACAAGACAGTGTTTCACACTTGAATTCTCATAGAATTCCTAGAAGGAGGAAGAATACTCTCATCTCCAACACATCAAGATGCAAACAATTACGCACTAAGTGACATACACATCATCTGCATTCACAATATCACAATTATGACATGGATCACATCACGCTTAAGCCACATTACTCTTCCAATTTCTACCATCATCATGCAACACCATCACCACTCCAATCTATCCCAGAGATTTGAGAACATGAAAATCTACTCTGATACCAAGTGTAATGCCCACTAATTCAGACACACAAGATAACATAACAAAGTACAGGATAATTTTTTTGTTTGACTTGTTCGAAGTATAGAATGACACAACAAGTGGTTGCAATGGCTATAAATAACTCTTCGAACATCTTGACAAAATGATGAACACATAGGCAACAAGGAAACATACAACACCCAACATGAATAATACGACTTTCGCAACAAGGCACAACATAAAGGTCTAAACACATTACACAGATTATAGTTAAGGACATCCCATGTTGTAACATATTTTAAGGTTAAGTATTTACAAAAAGTTGTCTTTCAAACTTGACTTTACGATCTAGAAGATTCATGTTTTGATTAGCACCATTCTTTTGCAAAGGTGAACTTCTTTCTTCTATACTACTGACTAC
This sequence comes from Taxus chinensis, assembly GCA_019776745.2. NCBI lineage: Eukaryota > Viridiplantae > Streptophyta > Pinopsida > Cupressales > Taxaceae > Taxus > Taxus chinensis. The sequence continues at coordinate 554,974,372 of CM034152.1, forward strand.
ATAGCTTTAGACCAAGTTTTCTGAAAGAGAATCATTCTATAATATGTCAATAACTTTCTTAATTTGTTGATTTAAGAACATTTTCAATTTCTCTCAAGGTTAATTATTCTTACTCAAGCCACCTAAACTCGTTCCACACCTCTATTGCACATGTGGAAACCACAAGCTCCAATTGGGGAGAATATCGTTTTAGGTTCAGAACAAAAATCTTCTTTATTTAAGGATCAAATTTTTTACATTACTTAATAAAGATCACAATGAATCAAGGAAAGGGTTAACGGTAATAGGTCAAAAAGAATCCAGCTTTAGAATATCATTCTTATAAACCCGTCTTTTATTGAGGCTAAGAATTTATCAAGATTGGTTTAAAGTTTCATTTAGAATTTTCTTGATTAATATTGTTAAGGAAAAACAATTTACATTTCAAACGATTAAGAGAGGTAGATTGCATGGTTTCTAAACTATTCCCTCATGTTGGTATCCAAATTTGTTCTCCTTTTCAAGCCAAGCAGCAGCAAAGATTCAATGAGGAGCTTAGAGGTAGATAGATCATAAATATATGTAGTTTTGTAGTTGGGGAGGAAATCTAATTGTCCCTTTGTTACTTTGATTTGTGAAGAGATGGATAAAACCTTAAAAGGACGTGATCTTGTCCTAAATATTTTAGGTTGTGCCTTTCAACCAAGGTAAGATAACCTATTTTGAAACCTCTTTTATTTGAAGGAGATACATATACCTTTCTTTTGCATAAATTTTATAGAGAAGACCTTGGGGAAAATATGCTCAACACACCAAATCTGACTCTCATGAGTTGTCACTTCCAGATTATGGAGATATTTTCAACACAAGGCTAAGGTTACTAAAGACATTTTGAATCCTGATCTGTTTTACATACTTTAGCAAATGGATTTTGGTCTTGTGTGGGTATACAGGGGAAAAAAGGGGTAGTATGGGTAGGATTAGATATTTTTTAAAATAGATTTTTGGTGGGAGGGGAGACATGATGAACTTGACTAACTAGATCCTTGAGAGCTTATGCAAAATGGAAAGATTCAACTAAAAAAATGTCACAAAAAGTTAAACATGTTTCTTCAACTAGAATATGTGCTTCAATGGAGGACCAAATTAGCATTCTTTCATACAACCTAAAGGATTATATCACGAAGGCTCGATTTAGAAAACCCAATAAAGCACAAATATTCAAACCAAATTACGCTTGAGGTACACCCAGAGGCTTATAGATAATATTTGCCAACAAAATGAAATAAAAGTGATTTCAAACCATTTATCTCACTCCTAGATGAAGGCTCTTCTGAGAAATTGAATTACATATGCCACTAAAATGTCACAAGGATTGATACCTGTCTGATTGGACCGGATTTTGGTACAAGATTGCAACAAAAACAATAAACACTACTCGCATGCATTCAAAGATAAAATAAATACACTTTACTCAAGATTAACATAGAATAACTCAAGTTTGATAAAATTTATCAACAAGGGAAAGTTTCTAGAACAATCTCAAAGCTTGTCAATGGATGTACACTTGAAACCACCTTGACATGATTAAATTTGACACAGAGAGAGATATATAGGCCACGTGGATGGCTTCTCAAAAAGGATGGGCTCTGTCAAGATTTTTCTGCTAGAAAAATCAGTCCCGAATTCTCCAAAAAACTCCCAACCATTTGCATGATGAATTTTTGCCCTTTATAACCTTTACAACAGACCCCTTTTCCCATAAAAAATACAGACATTGAGTGCTACCAGTGTTTTCCATGATCACGATCACGATTCCTAGAACCAAATCTACAAAAAGTCATCAGGTACTCAAGGGAAATTCTCTTCAAATATCTCACACATTTAACTCTTTCCTTTGGAAAATCACGCTTCCTTTCATTCGCCAACCACTTCTGCCCCTAATCTATCAAATACAGCTCCTTGCGTGCTCGATAGAAGAAAAATAGAAAAACCAGATCGAGCCCAATAGTTAGACCACTTTAATGGCGAAAGGCGTCTCCAGATTCTCTCCCACAGAACTCTAGATATCAAAATTAACTTGCCTCTATGTTTGGCGTGTAGAAAATAACAAGAAATCATGAAGAGTCACACTTCTAGAAGTTTTACAGTAAAATTGGGGGAACAATCCGATTTAGACACAAAGCTATCATTGATCTTCAATTTGAATGTGAGCCATCCACGTGCAAGATTCAAAAATGGGCTCGGGGGCTTCCTTTTGACTTTCCTTACATCCCTTTCAAAAAAAATGTGAAAATTTTACATTTTGCTCCACACCTCTGCTTCTGAAAAATGGGCCTGACACATGTCCTAAGGTGGGTCCCAAAGGAACCGCAAAAAAATTCTACCATTTGACCCTCTTTTGGAAAAAGGAAAATTTTCCAAGTTTCCCCCGAAGCTCCACCCTTCTTCTTCAAGTTTCAAATGTGGTTCCCAGCAGAACCCCAGGTCCTTTTATGCCTTTAACTCCTTTTCCCTTAAAGGGAAGATTTTTCACTTTTCCTCCAAAAGCCCGCATCTCTGTCATTGACTGGAGCAAGATTTGAACTTATTCCATTGGGCTCGCGGGCCATTTTTGATATTTTAAAACTTTTAAGAAAAAGAGGAAATTTTTTTAAGTTTCCCCTGATGGTCCACTTCCCACCTCTTATGACTTTTCAAACTACCACGTGTCACAATGGCGCACATTGAGATAGTCCCTAAAATTTGAAACCTTGAATGAGTGCAGGCTCACCATGTGTCCTACCCCAGAATTTTTTTTTGAAGGCTTGAAGCTCAGTGGAAAGCGCCATGTGTCAAGATCTAAGGTAGTCTCCCGTGGCTGTTGAAAAGTCCAAGAAAAAATGCAAAGTGATCGGAGTGCTCCACGTGTCCTCTTGGCGCTACTTCAAAAATGGTGCCCAAGTTTAAGACTTTGCATGAGCGCAAGCTCGCCACGTGTCCCTGTCCTGCCAAACTTTATCCAGCTGCATACAAATTTGTCTAAGTCTGGGGAAAGTAGTGGAAACCTCCACATGTTTTCCCAGTGCTGCTCCAAGGCCAAACCAAAAAGTAGATCTTCAAATGAGCATCGTTCCTCCACGTGGACACATTTTTGAGTTGAGGCTTTTCATAGAATTTTTGAACTACCCATCCGAGCCACATCCAACCAAAGGAGGCCACATTTCCTATCAATGCAAGGATGCAAATTTGACTGGGAGAAATGCTCGTCAAACCGTAAAATACAGAAAAATGATTATTTGAGCCTGAGAATGAAATTTTCTCTAAGGACAGAGAGTTCAGAGATGTTACAATGCTCTAATGCATTCCTTAGAGACACATCAATTCATTTTTCTTCAAGTATCTAGGGTAAAAATTACAAGGACGACAAATCCCGAGTGTGGAAAATAGAGAGAATGGGAAAACGTGAGCTTTTGAAGGAACAAAGAAATGAGGAGACAAATATAGATCCATACATGATCTTCGATTTAGGAGCAGATTAAAAATGGAAAAAAAGACTACGCAAGTACAACATGGGGAAGGAGAAAATGAAAAAGGTCATAAATCAATAAATTTTCAAAGGCACAAATGGGATGAGACTATTCTGAGCACTAACATTGGCTCCGACTCAAGGACAGGCACTCCCTGCGAGTGCCATAAGAACAAAAGTAGACAAAGTGCCAAAATATCCATTGGGTGATAGAGTCAGCTTGTAGAGCAGAGAAACAAAGCCATCTCAAAAAATGAACAAAAAAACAAGCAAAAATAGGTCACCAAGGACCAGGATGAACCAAAACACTGTAATGCCTGCTTCAACTACCACTTGAGACCAAGAAACAAACTAGGAAAATTATGGAATAATTTTTTTCTATAAGAAGAGTCTACAACTAAGTTGCAAGACACTAGTTTGAAACTAAATAGGTTCCAGAACAAATTCTAATTAACCAAACACAAGATTTCCATTTTTATCTTATAACAAGTTTACAAGGTTCCAATTTTAGGGTTACATGTTTTACTTAGGTTCGGGGAGCAAATTTTTCTCAACTAGATTTTTCACACATTTAGATTTATCAAAACTTTCCTAAACTAGGCTCATTGGATAGGAAATTTCCTCACCTTTCCAACCATATAAATAAGTCCTCCTAATTCCTTGTAAAACTCAAGTTATGGCCGAGCGGAGTTTTAGGGGAAAATTTTCCCTTGGAGGTCTACGGGGTTAGGGAGAAAATGCCTTCACGCCCCTGCTGATGCCCCCAAATTCCATGTGTCATCACATGATTGGTCCAGGATGGTAGGTTGCGGGGAAAAACATGATTTTTTTTTTCAAAACCAAGTTTCAATTTTCCGTAGGAAAATTTTCCTACGTACCTCAGTGCTTGCCCAAATGGCGACATGGCACCTTGTGATTGGCTGCGGGCCAGCGGAGAGAATTTGGATTTTATTGCCCAAGGAGTTAAACGGTTAAAAGAATTACATGGACCTACATGCCCATGGGGACATGTGTCATCACCCCATTGGCTACGGGGGTGCAGGGCCACAGAGAAAAATAAGAAATTTTTCCAAAGGGGCAAAAGTTAAAGTTTTCAATTCTTAACCCATGAGCCCTCCCTGCCATGTGTCAGCACGTGATTGATGTGGGGAAGCGGAGTTGTGGGGAAAGTTTTGAAAATTTTCCAAAGGAAAAATTTTCAAAAATTCTAAGTTTTCAATTTGAACCCGCGTACCCTCCCTGCCATGAGTCAGCACATGATTGGTTGGGGGACGCGGGGATGCGGGGAAAATTGGGAAAATTTTCCCAAAGCAAAATTTTCAAAAAAGATAGAGTTTTGTAAAAGTCTGCCCCTCCAAGATGTCACGTGGCATCATCTGATTGGATAAGAGGGTGGCGGGGTGGCATACTTTTCATGGAAATTTTTCCCGCTCTAAAATTTAAAATTTTTTAAGTTTATTAATTCATTTTTGGTTTTGGATGGCCATTTTGAAGTAAAACTTCAAATGGCCATAAATTTTGTTTGGGAACTCCATTTTGGGAAAATAAGGACTTTCCGGAAAGCTCTCAGAGTCCTCTTTACAAAGGAATCATAAATTCTTATTTTTGATTAATTTTTAAGGGTAAATTTTAAGAAAACAATCTGCAAGATTTAAATTCAAAACTGATAGTTTTTTTCCAACTGTCAATTTGATTAAATTTGAACTCTTCCTTCCTTAAACATGTTAAAAAGACATGGAGGATAAAAATAGGGAAGAATTGGTATGTTTTAAAGGTGTCAATTTGATCAATTGCTATTCAATTTGTGTTTTTTCTCCAACAAGGGACATAAAAATGACCTAGGAAGGGGACTGACTCAAAATTTGAATTGGTTAAATTGTTTTCTCGAGTTTACTTTGTCAATTTGAGTTTGGTATAGTCTTAGCATAGTAACATATGACATTTTAAGTTAATTAAGAAGTATAAATGTGATTTTTTCATTTATTCAAATGTACATTACCAGTTTTAACTATAAAACAGTGAGTTCATTCCTCTAAACCAATTTTTGCAATTTATCTATTGAATGTGCATATTGCTCTAATTCAGACAAATACAATGCTCCATAGATTATACATTCAATATGCAAGATTTATTTCATAGATCAAAAAATCATTTCAAAAGATAAGGCTTCTATCATTTCTTTTATAAGTACTCTCTGTTCTAAAACAAAATTTACATAATATAACAGCCATGTGATTTCCAAACAACAATGCAATTGAGAGAAGGATATATTTCTTTCATTGATTTCAAATAGCACATTACAACCTAAATCCTTTCTAGTTGATTGGATTTTCAATTTTTGAATAAAATACAAGTATATCATTTCAATTTCATTTCTTTCCAAGTAAAATAGAGAGATATAGGATATTCTTTTTACAATTCTCAAATCAAATACAATTTCAAATAACAAGGTAAAAACTTCTCATCTCTATATAAATTACATTCATCCACTTGAAGTGGGAAGGTTATAATGACATTTGTTCAAGAAAGGAAAACTCTAAAAGATTGATTTCTCCAAGCTCCAAACAACAACATGTTGATTTCTCCATATTTTCAACTTGATCACAACAATGAAGGGGGAGAGGAAACGCTCTCCACCCAACCAAGATACCCAATGGGAAAAGAGAAGCCATCTTTACCCATTGGCCCCCAAGCCCAGACCATATTGAAATGGAGCATGATGAAACAACTCATGGCAATGTAACTTCTTTCACAAAAACATACATTCACATTCACAAGATAACACACAAACAAAATATGTAGTTCTCAACTACTACAACAAATTTCAAACAAAACAAAGTCTCCTTCTCCAAGCAAGCAAGCCAAGCAAGAGAAAGAACTATATAGGTCTCCTTATGCCTCCCAAGTTGAATTTTGGGCATCCACCAAAAGCATACCACAAAAATCATAGCAATCCCATAAACCTTATCCCTCCATAACCCCTCCTTATCCCTCCTCCAATTTTATCCCTTATACCTCCCCCAAAGTAGGAAATGCAAGAAATTTCCTTTCCTAGGTGGATCCCAAACCAACATTCCCTCCCAAAAACAAATAACAATGGAAAATACCTTATCCCTCCTCTAATAAAACTCATAGTCTTCTCTCCACACCATGCCCTAAGCATTCTACCCATCCCTCAAAGAATGTAAACACAAACCATTCATTATTTTGCATGCAAGGAGGAGGGAAAACAGTAAATAAAAGGAATGAGGGCCTACCTCTCCCTAATGGAGACTTGATTCCAAAACAGTAGTTCTTGTTGCACCCAAAACCAGTTCCAAAATAGTAAAATGCAAGGTATGCAAATCAATCCAAGCTCCTCCACAAAGAAAGCTCCCAATGCAATAGAAAAATTCGACCCAAGAGTGATATTCCTAAACTTTAAACAACCTCTAATGAGGAAGCAATTCACATTTTAAAGGGAGAGGGTGGAAGAGGATGATGTGGATTCCAAGTGGGATGCCACATCATTTTTCCTCATCCCAAAATGCAATCAACATCAAAAAAATAAATCACCATAAATGTGAATGACAAACCACTTACATACTTCAAATTTACCCCATACTCAAAAGGAAAAGCATTTAAAATTTGTAAGACAAGCTCAAATAAATTCATACACATAATTATATAAAAATACAATAAAATAGATTGATTTTGATTCCTAAATAATAATCATGGTTGGTGGAGGTTTTTGAGAGGTGTGGGACAAGTTTAACTTGTCTCACAAGCCTCCAAATTTGTCCTCCAAGGCTAAATTCGAATTTCAAAAGGAAGGAGTGTTTGACCTTCCAAAATCAGCCTTACAACTCTTACAAATTCTTACACAATCTATCACTTCACTTACACAACCCTTACATGGTAACTTACACACTCTTTTCATTTAACTTACACATGAATTAATAACTATGGCATTAATTTATTACAATCTTTATAAAGATTTATTTAGTTTACCACATGGTTATACAATATATAAAAATCAAATTCATTATCAACCAAGACAATAAGATTTGATTTATATTACACATCCTAATTAATTTTAATTAAAATGTAACTATATGACTTCACACATTTAACTATAACATTAGAATAATTAAAATAAAGAGCACATTACAAATAAAATACATACAACGATAATTAAAAAGGGAATACATAATAAAACACACACATGTCTCATGGTCACAATAATGGAATTCCCCCCCATGGGAAATCCTAACAAAACACAACATAAAACTCAAACACAGTTGTCATGGTGACCTTGTTTATTTCACACTGAATTCCAATATGGTTAGTCTCCAGTCCCCCGACATTGTTGTGATTTTTAACCTACAAAATGACAATACCTCCTTCCGCCTCGTGACCATTTCAGAGCATCCAAGAGATATAAAATCGACATATAATTATCAAATCCAAATCACAACAATATCAAGGATTTAACATTTATCATTTAAAATTCAATTTGCAACTATATCATCATCCAATAGATCTCTATGCTAGAGCTATTCATAATATCAACGTCACATGTCTAAAATCAACATCCATAACATGTCATTGTCAACCATTATATCATCATCCACATAATAATAATAATGTCTCAATGATCATCAAGCATAATGACTGAATCCAGATCAATGTTAATCCATAGTCTAACATCTAATCATCATACTGAGCAAAATATAATAATGTCCATAGTAATCCATGATCTAGCATAAACACATCCTACTACATTAAAAACATAATAATATCCAAAATATGATCAATAGTGTCAGGAACAATATCTAAACAGTGTCAAGGGGAAGTGGGCACTACATCCCCCTCCCCTTAGACTTGAATTCCTCCTGGAAGTTAGTGGAACAAATGTGGAAATTGCACTCGTAAAGCAATAAAATCCTCCTAAGTGGCTGCAGTCTCATCATATTTGTCCCACTACACCCGTACCTGATCAATCTCTCTGCCTCGAAGGCCCAGGGTCTTGTAATCTATGATATAGATGGGCTCCACCATCACCTACCCCTGATCCTGCACCTGCAATGATTTCCAATCTAGTACATGACAAAAATCTGTGATGTATCTCCTAAGAACATAAACATGAAACACATCATGTACGCGAGACAAGTTGGGTGGCAATGCTAGATGGTAGGCCAACGGGCTGATATACAATCCAAGATCTCAAAGGGTCCAATGAACTGAGGAGCTAACTTAGAACCTTTTCCATAATAGATCGGGCTCTTATGTGGCCTAACACGAAGGAAAACCTTCATGCCCACATCAAAATTACGCTCGGTTCTATGTTGATCAACATACTTCTTTTGCCTATTCTATGCCTCCTGCAATCTCTGCCTGATCAACACTACCTGCTGCTTCATGTCCTGCAAAAGAGCTGGTAGATACTCTATCCTCCAACCTATCCCAGCTAAGGGGTGTCCTACACTCCCTACCATACAAGGCCTGGAAAGGAGCCATGCCTATAGAACTCTGAAAGCTATTATTGTAGTCAAACTCCACAAGATACAGATACTCCTCCCATCTTGCCTAGTGATCCATCACGTACATCCTAAGCATGTCCTCCAAAATCTGATTCATCCTCTCAATCTATCCATCTGTCTCTAGGTGATAAGCTATGCTGAAGTTAATCTTCAACCTAAGAACATACTGCATGGTACTCCAGAAATGGGAAGTGTACAAAGGATCGCGGTCACAAATGATCTTCTGCGGAATCCCTTGCAACCTGACAATCTCATCCAAGTAGACACATGCCACTACACTAGCATTATAGGTGGCCTTCACTAGAAAAAAGTGAGCTACTTTTGTCAATTTATCAACCATGACCATGATGGCATAGTGGTGATATATTGACATTAGTAAACCAATAATGAAATCCATGGAAATGGTGTCCCATTTCCATTCTTGTATAGCATGAGGATAGAGAAGGCTAGCTGGATGTTGATGCTCAGCCTTCACTTTCTAGCACTCTAAACAGTGTGACACAAACTAAGCCATGTCCCTGCGAAGACCTCTCCAGTGATATAGTTGTCTCAAAGTGGCGTGTATCTTCTTCACCCCTGGATGGGCTGAATAGGGTGCACAATGTGCCTTTTTCAAGATGTCTTGCCTCAAGCCTCCATCTCTAGGAACATATATCTGACCTCTGTGCCTAAGAAGACCATCTACCTCTAGAGAGAAACCATCAAATTTCCCCTCAAGGTGGTCTCTGGGACTCAATCTCTACTCGAGCTGCAATGTAGAAACTGTCAAGAGGAAGCTGTTGAAGGATCCTACTCTGTAAATCTGTGCTCACTAAAGTATCCATGCTCAAATGCCTCTGTCTTTTTAGAACGTTTGAAACCACATTCTCCTTCCCCTTCACATACTCTATCTCCATGTCGTACTCACAAAGAAACTCCATCCAATGCCTCTGACGATCGTTTAGATTGGGCTACATAGGGTGCATGATGTGCCTCTGTCAAGATGTCCTACCTCAAGCGTTTCGTCTCTAGGAACATATATTTAACCTCTGTTCCTGAGAAGACCATCTGCCTCTAGAGAGAAAATATAAAATTTACCCTCAATGGGGTCTCTGGGACTCAATCTCTGCCTGAGCTCGCAATGTAGAAACTGTCAAGAAGAAGCTGCTAAAGGATCCTGCTCTGTAAATATGTGCTCACTAAAGTAGCCATTCTCAAATGCCTCTGTCTGCTCAGAGCATCTGTAAACACATTCTACTTCCCCTTCACATGCTCTATCTCCATGTCGTACTCACAAAGCAACTCCATCCAATGCCTTTGACGAGCGTTTAGATTGGGCTGTGTGAAGAGGTGGCGAAGACACAAATGATCTGTCCTAAGTGTGAATCTCTGACCAAGAAGAAAGTGTCTCCATCAAACTAAAGCATGCACAACTACTGCAAGCTCAAGGTCATGATTTCGATAGTAAAGCTCATGATATTTCAGTTTGTAAGACTTAAAGGCTATAACTCTGCCCTCCTACATAAGAATCCCTCCAAGGCCTGCCAACGACACATCTATGCATAAAAATAACTCACCATGTGGATTTGGCACTACAAGAATGGGTGCTGAAGTGAGATATTCCTTCAGTGTCCTGAAGTCTTGCTCACACCTGTTTGATCAAAAAAACTTCTTCCCTTTCCGCTGAAGGGAAGTGATGGGGTGTGCTATCTGAGAGAAGTCCTACACAAATCTCCTATAGTAACCTGCTAACCCCATGAAGTTGTGCACCTCTGTCACTGTAGTGGGTGCTGGACAATCCATTATGGCTCTAATATTAGAAGGATTGACTGTGATACCTTCCCCTGAGATGATATGACCCAAGTACCAAACCTCTGGCTGAAAGAAAGCACACTTCTCCAAGTTCCCATAAAGCTGCTGCTCACGAAGACACTGAAGAACCTGACGAAGGTTCCCCTCGTGCTCCTCACTCGTACGTGAGTAAATCACAATGTCATCAAAAAATATGAGCATGAAGAGATCTAAAAAGGTCCTGAATACCCCATTCATCAAACTCATAAACACTGTGGAGGCATTCGTCAAACCAAAAGGCACCACTGTGAACTCATAGTGCCCATACCTCATACGAAAAGTAGTATTATGGATGTCTGCCTCTATAATCCTCAACTGATGGTACCCTAACTTGAGATCAATCTTAGAGAACACCGTGTCTCGCCTCATTTAAGCAAATAATTCATCAATGCGAGGTAAGGGATAACGATTCTTGATCATTACCTTATTTAGCTGGTGGTAGTCTATGCACAACTGTAAGGATACATCATTCTTATTCACAAATATAACCGGTGCACCCCAAGGGGATACACTAGGATGGATAAGGTATTTCTCTAGAAGGCCCTCCAGCTGTAACCTTGAGCTCGTAGAGCTTTCGGGTGGTCATCTGATAATGAGCTCGTGAGATAGGCTCTACTCCTAGAACCGGATCAATACGGAAATCAATCTCACGTGGGGGTGGCATCCCCGGTAGCTCCCCTAGGAAAACATCTGCATACCCTCTCAAAATGGGATATAGTCATCTAGTGATGGCCCACTAGACCCATCCTCCATCCAGTCACTGACTGTGACTGCATATATCTGATAACCCCATTGCACACACCGCTTGAGCTGCATAGCGGAGATAGTGCAAATAGAAACAGGTCTCCTGACCCCTAGAAATCACTGACTCATCTCCAAGATTTTCTGCACAAGATATAGTCTTATGATAGCAATCCATCCTAGCCCTTTGTGTAGAAAACCAATCCATGTCTAAAATGACTCCATATGAGCCCAAAGGAAGTATGCAGAGATCTGAAGTGGTGGTGAAAGGTCCCAAGTTAATAACACAATCCTTTACTAAGGAGTCTACAGAGACCTTGGCTCCCGAAGCCATCTTGACATCCCAACTATGACCCTATCTAATAGCCACCAACTTGCATCGCTCTACTAACGAATGGTGCAATAAATGAATCATAAGAACTGGAGTCAAACAATATGGAGGTTGGAACACCTCCAATACTACATATGGTCTCAATGACTGTGCTCTGGTGCTCAGCCTAGCGGTTCTCAACCACTGCGTAGATATTGTGACTCCATCCCATGTCTCTCGACTGTAGGCTCTGAGATGGGTGCCTTACCCTTATTAGGGTTATGGTGGCAATCTCTCCAAAAGTGTCCCGCTGCTCCACACCTGAAACAACCACCTGAAGCTCTCCAAACTGCAGCACTGCCAGAAGGTGCCCTAGAGGTAGGTGCCGTGGATCCTGATGATCCAGCTATAGTTTGTTATGGCCTCTATGGTCGAGCTCCTATTGACTGAGCTCTAGCTCACCCTGTGTCCTGGTAGGATTCCTAGGAGGCCCCATGCTCCAACCTCTCTGTGCATTAGCTCTCTGAGTAGGCCTATATGGTGGACAGGACTGCTATTGCTATTACTGCTAGGGTTTGAAAGATGGCTGCGAAGAATGCTGACCACCACGAGGAGGAGGAGCTGATCCCCTCGATCTACTATCCAACAACTGCTGAATATGGCTTCTGACCCAGTCTCTAGCCTGCTGGGTTCTACACCGAGTCTCCTATGCAATGTAGGCCTTCTCAACGGCCTCTGCTAATGTCTGTGGGTAGTGGATCTGAATAGCACCTCCAATGTCTATATTAAGGCCCCAGATGAGCCTATGGATCTGCACCTGATCATCCTAAATGTAATCAATGTAATGAAGTAGGTCCAGGAACCTACTCTCATACTCGGCCACTGTAAGGGAAGCCTGTCGAAGGTCGTGGAACTCATCAATCCTCTACTTTATGAATCTCTGTGGCAAGTATCTACTCCTGAATCTCTCCTCAAACAGCTCCCAAGTGACTGTCTTTGAGTCTATATGGAGCTTCTACTCCTCTGTCCTCCACCATAATCTAGCTCCATCCTTCAGTAGATGGATCACAACACAAGCTTTTGTGTTGCTATAACAATGACAAAGCTTGAAGCAATTGCTCAACCTAACCAGCCAGGCCTCTACCTAGAATCCCCCTATGTCACCTGAATAAAGTGAGGGTCTAAGATTCAGGATCTCCCTGATATGATCTGTAGTTGTGGTCTGACGGCCTTTGGGCCTCTCTATAAGCTCATCCCTAAGCCTAGGGCTCTGAGACCTCTCTCTATGCTCCAGAACTCTGTCACCCTGCCTCCTAGGTGGTGAATATGCTTTGACTGACTCTACATGAAAATTCTCTCCTCCATCCTCCTCACTGAGTGGAGGGGGTGCATGTCCCTCTATGGAAATATCTCTATCATGTCTTCTTGAGTGCCCTCCTACTGATCCTCCACGTAGGGCAGCATTAACATCCTGGAGGGTCTACAAAATCTTGGGTAGGCTAGTTTCTAAACCCTGATTTGGTGGTGGTGGTGGTGGTGGAGGTGGTGGGTGGTGACTCTGAGTCTCTGTGAATGTTCCTCCTACTCCATATGAGATCCCTGCACAGACCAGAGTGGGAGTTAGTTCATTACCTTGAGTTTCCTTTAGTTTTATAAGTTTACTAACATGTTCAATTTTCAATCTATTTTGTTTTCTAGATTATCAATTTGGTACTTTTAGGTTTCAAGTCTCAATGTTTCTAGTGTGCCCAATGGTCCAAGATTTTGAACCTTGGACCTATGGGTTATGGTCCAAGCTCTGATACCATGTGTAATTCTCTCTTCAACTACCACTTGAGACCAAGAAACAAACTAGGAAAATTATGGAATAACTTTTTTTTATAAGAAGAGTCTACAACTGAGTTGTAAGACACTAGTTTGAAACTAAATAGGTTTCGGAACAGATTCTGATTAACCAAACAAAAGCTTTCCATTTTTATCTTATAACAAGTTTACAAGGTTCCAATTTTAGGGTTACATGTTTTACTTAGGTTTGGGGAGAAAATTTCCCTCATGCCTATTCTCAAACAGGCCCAGAAGTTCAATTAGATTTTTCACACATTTAGATTTATCAAAACTTTCCTAAACTAGGCTCATTGGGTAGGAAATTTCCTCACCTTTCCAACCATATAAATAAGTTCTCCTAATTCCTTTTAAAACTCAAGTTATAGCTAGGCGGAGTTTTAGGGGAAAATTTTCCTTTGGAGGTCCGCAGGGTTAGGGAGAAAATGCCTTCGCACCCCCGCCAATGCCCAAAATGCCACGTGTCATCACATGATTGGTCCGGGATAGTGGATCACGGGGAAAAACATGATTTTTTTTTTCAAAACCAAGTTTTAATTTTTCGTAGGAAAATTTTCATCCATGCCTCCGTGCTTGCCTAAATGGCCACGTGACACCTTGTGATTGGCCACGGGCTGGCGGAGAGAATTTGTATTATATTGCCCAAGGGGTTAAACGGTTAAAAGAATTACACGGACTTGTGCGCCCATGGGGACATGTGTCATCACAGCATTGGCTGCGGGTGTGTGGGGCCACAGAGAAAAATAAGAAAATTTTCCAAAGGGTAGAAAGTTAAAGTTTGCAATTCTTAACCCGTGAGCCCTCCCTGCCACGTGTCAGCACGTGATTGGTTGGGGGCTGTGGGAAAAATTGGAAAAAAAATTCCAAAATAAAATTTTCAAAAAAGATAGAGTTTTCAAAAATTCTGCCCCTCCAAGATGCCATGTGGCATCATTTGATTGGATAAGAGGGTGGCGGGGTGGCGGAATTTTCATGGAAATTTTTCTAGCGCTAAAATTTAAATTTTTTTAAGTTATATTAATTCATTTTTGGTTTTGGATGGCCATTTTGAAGTAAAACTTCAAATGGCCATAACTTTTGATTGGGAACTCCATTTTGGGAAAATGAGGACTTTTCAGAAAGCTCTCGGAGTCCTCTTTGCATAGGAATCAGCAATTTTTATTTTTGATTAATTTTTAAGGGTAAATTTTAAAAAAATGATCTTTAGGATTTAAATTCAAAAGTAGAAGTTTTTTTCCAACTGTCAATTTGATTAAATTTGAACTCTTCCTTCAACATGTTAAACAGACATGGAGGATCAACTTAGAAAAGAATTTGTATGTTGTAAAGGTGTCAATTTGATCAATTTATTCAAGTTGTGTTTTTCTCCAACAAGGGACAGAAAAATGACCTAGGAAGGGGACTGATTCAAAATTTGAATTGGTTAAATTGTTTTCTCAAGTTTACTTTGTCAATTTGAGTTTGATGTAGTCTTAACATAGTAACATATGACATTTTTAAGTTAATTAAGAAGTATAAATGTGAGCTATTTTTTTATTCAAATGTACATTACCAGTTTTAACTTTAAAACAGTGAGTTCATTCCTCTAAACCAAATTTTCAATTTATCTACTGAATGTGCATATTGCTCTAATTCAGACAAATACAATGCTCCATAGATTATACATTCAATATGCAAGATTGATTTCTAGATCAAAAACTCATTTCAAAAGATAAGGCTTATGTCATTTCTCGTATACGTACTCTCTTTTCTAAAACAGAATTTACATAATATAACAGCCATGTGATTTCCAAAACAATAATGCAATTGAGAGAAGGATATATTTCTTTCATTGATTTCAAATAGCACATTACAACTTAACTCCTTTCTAGTTGATTGGATTTTCAATTTTCAAATAAAATACAAGTATATCATTTCAATTTCATTTCTTTCCAAGTAAAATAGAGAGATATATTTCCTTTTACAATTCTCAAATCAAATACAATTTCCAATAACAAGGTAAACACTTCTCATCTCTATATCAATTACATTCATCCACTTAAAGTGGGAAGGTTACAATGACATTTGTTAAAGAAAGGAAAACTCTCAAAGACTGATTTCTCCAAGCTCCAAATAGGAACATGCTAATTTCTCCATCTTTCCAACTTGATCACAACAATGAAGGGAGAGAGGCAATGCTCTCCACCCAGCAAAGATACCCAATGGGAAAAGAGAAGCCATCTTTCCCCATTGGCCCCCAAGCCCCAACCATATTGAAATGGAGCATGATGAAACAACTCATGGAAATGTAGCTTCTTTCACAAAAACATACATTCACATTCACAAGATAACACACAAAAAAAATATGTAGTTCTAAAAAACTACAACAAATTTCAAACAAAACAAAGGCTCCTTCTCCAAGCAAGCAAGCCAAGCAAGAGAAAGAACTATGGATGTCTCCTTATGCCTCCCAAGTTGAATTTTTGGCATCCACATAAATCAAACCACCAAAATCATAACAATCCCATAAACCTTGTCCCTCCTCAACACCTCCTTATCCCTCCTCTAATTTTATCCCTTATACCTCCCCCAAAGTAGGAAATGCAAGCAATTTCATTTCTTAGGTGGATCCCAAACAAACATTCGCTCCTAAGAACAAATAACAATGGAAAATCCCTTATCCCTCCTCTGATAAACCTCATAGTCTTCTCTCCACACCATGCCCTAAGAATTCTATCCATCCCTCAAAGAATGTAACACAAACCATTCATTATTTTTCATGCAAAGAGGAGGGAAAACTGCAAATAAAAGGAATGAGGGCCTACCTCTCCATAATGGAGACTTGATTCCAAAACAACAGGTCTTGTTGCCAACCCAAAAACAGTTCCAAACAGTAAAATTGCAAGGTATGCAAATCAATCCAAGCTCCTCCACAAAGCAAACTCCCAAGGCATAGAAAATTCGACCCAAGAGTGAAATTCCCAAACTTTCAACAACCCTATTGAAGCCAATTCCCCAATTTAAAGCGAGAGGGTGAAGAGATGAGTGCATGGATTTCCAAGTGGGATTCCTACATCATTTTTCCTCATCCCAAAATGTAATCACATCAAACCAATAATCACCAAAATGTGAATACAAAACCACTTGCATACGTCAAATTTACCCCCCATACTCAAAGGAAAGATTGAAATTTGTAAGAACAAGTGCAAATCAATTCATACACATAATATATCAAAATACCATAAAATAAATTGATTTTGACTCCTAAATAATCTCCTGGTTGATGAGGTTTTTGAGAGGCGTGGGACAAGTTTAACTGGGTCCCAAAAGCCTCCAAATTTGTCTTCCAAGGCCAAATTCGAATTTCAAAAAGAAGAGTGTTTGACCTTCAAATCAGCACTACAACTCTTACAAATTCTTACACATTCTCTCACTTCACTTACAACAAACCCTTACATGGTAACTTACACACCTCTTTGCATTCTCTAACAATGCATTAATAACTATGACATTAATTTATTACAATCTTTATAAGATTATTGAGTTTACCACATGTTTATACAATCTATACAAATAAAATTCATTATCACCAAGACATAACATTTTATTTAATATTCCCACCTCCTATTATTTTAATTAAAATTAACTAGCATGACTTCACACATTTAACTATCACATAGAATAATAAAATAAAGAGCACATTACAAATAAAATACTACAAAATAATTAAAAAGGACTACATATAAAACACACACATGTCTCATGTGTCACATAATGGAATCCCCCCCATGGGAAATCCTAACAAAAAAACACATAAAACTCAAACAAACTTTTCAATGGTGACGTTGTTTGATTCACATTGGAATTCCAATGGTTAGTCTCCAGTCCCCCTGACATTGTTGTGATTTTTACACGTACAAATGACATACCTCCTTCGGCCTCATGACCATTTCAGAACATCCAAGAGATATAAAATCAACATTAATTATCAAATCCAATCACAACAATAATCAAGGATATTAAACACAACTAAAATTAATCTTTAAAATTCAATTTGCAACTATATCATCATCCATAGATCTCTATGCTAGAGCTATTCATAATATCAATGTCATGTCAATCAACCCAATCCAAATCAACAAAAATGTCATTTCAACCAGTACATCATCAATCCACATAATATATATGTCTCAATGATCATCAAGCATATGATTGAATCCAGATCAAGGCTAATCCCTAGTCTACCATCTAATAATCATACTGAGGCAAAATATAATAATGTTCATAGTAATTCCTGATCCAGCATAACACATCCTTCGACAGCAAAAACTAATAATTCCAAAATATGATCAATAGTGTCATGAACAGTATCTAACATAGTGTCAAGGGAATGGCACTAACATCCCCTTCCCCTTAGACTTGACCTTCCTCCGTGAAGTCACTGGAAAAATGGAAAACACCGTAAATCATTAGCACTCCCATGTGGTTTTTAGTCTCATCATATCTATATCCCACTGGCAACCCCCCCCACCCCGTCCCTAATCAATCTCTCTGTCCTACAGAAGGCCCGGGTCTACGTCTATTATACGGATGGATCCACCATCACCTCCCCTGATCCTGCACCTTCAATGATGTCCAATCCATTACATGATAAAAATAGGTGATGTTCTCCTAATTAACATAAACATTAAAAACACATCATGTATGCAAGACAAAGCTAGGTGTGAACAATGCTAGATGTAGGCCAACGGGCCGTATCGCTCCAAAAGATCTTCAAAGGACCAATGAACCGAGGAGCTAACTTATAAGCTTTTCCATAAGTGATTGGTCCTCCTTATGGTAGCCTAACATGAATGAAACCTTCATGCCCACATTTAAAATTACGCTCGTTCTTAATGCTAATCAACGTACTTCTTCTGCCTATCCTGTGCCCTCCTGTAATCTCTTCTTGGTCAAACACTACTTATGCTCCCATTCCTATACAATACTGGGTCCAGAGATACTCTATTCCTCCAACCTGTCCAGCTAGTGGTGTCCCTACACGCCCTATACCATATAGGCCTAGAAAGGAGCCATGCCTATAGAACTCTGAAGCTATTATGTAGGAAAAATTCCAAAGGTACCGATCTCTCCCATCTCGCCTGGTGATCCCATCACGTACATCCTGAGCATGTCCTCCAAAATCTGATTCACCCTCTCGGTCTGTCCATCTGTCTCAGGGTGATAAGTTGTGCTGAAGTTAATCTTCTTCCCGAGAAATACTGCATGGTAGTCCAGAAATGGGAGTGTACAAAGGATCGCGGTCACAAATGATCTTCCACGGAATCCCGTGCAACCTGACAATCTCATCCAAGTAGACTCATGCCACTGCACTAGCTATATACGTGGTCTTCACCAGAGAGAAAGTGAGCTACTTTTGTCAATTTATCAACCGTGACCATGATGGCGTCATGGTGATATATCTCGACATCGGTAACCCAACAATGAAATCCATGGAAATGGTGTCCCATTTCCACTCTGGTATAGCATGAGGAAAGAGAAGGCCTAGCTGGATGTTGATGCTCGGCCTTCACTTTCTAGGCACTCTAAATAGCATGACACAAACTGAGCCCATCCCTGTGAAGACCCCTCTCAGTGATATAACTATCTCAAAGTGGCGTGCATCTTCTTCACCCCAGGATGGGCTGAATAGGGTGCACGATGTGCCTCTGTCAAGATGTCCTACCTCAAGCCTCCATCTCTAGGAACATAAATCCGACCTCTATGTGCCTGAGAAGACCATCTACCTCTAGTGAGAAACCATCAAACTTCCCCTCAAGGGGTCTCTGGGACTCAACCTCTGCTCGAGCTGTAATGTAGAAACTGTCAAGAGGAAGCTGCTGAAGGATCCTGCTCCGTAAATCTCTGTGCTCACTGAAGTAGCCATACTCAAAGTGTCCTCCATCTGTGAGAGCATCTACAACCACATTCTCTTTCCCCTTCACATGCTCTATCTCATGTCATACTCACAAAGCAACTCCATCCAACGCTCTGACGAGCATTTAGATTGGGCTGCGTGAAGAGGTGGCGAAGACTCAAATGATCTATCCTGAGTATGAATCTCTGACCAAGAAGAAAGTGTCTCCATCAAACTAAAGCATGCACAACCACTGCCGCAAGCTCAAGATCATGGGTCGGATAGTTAAGCTCATGATCTTTGAGTTTGCAAGACTCAAAGGCTACAGCTCTACCCTGTTGCATAAGAACATGTCCAAGGCCTACCAACGAAGCATTTATGCATACAAATAACTCACCATGTGGATTCGACACTGCAAGAATGGGTGCTGAAGTTAGATATCCCTTCAGTGTCCTGAATTCCTACTCACACTTGTCTAACCAAACAAACTTCTTCCCTTTCCACTGAAGGGAAGGTGATGGGTGTGCACTATCTGAGAGAAATGAGCTCCTGTCTGACTGAGCTCACTCCCCCCTGTTGTCCTGGTGGTACCCCTAGATGGCCCCAATGCTCCGACCTCTCTTGGCATCATCTCCGGGAATCCTATATTTGGACTGGGACTACTGCTTCTGCTTACTGTTGGTGATCTGAAAGATTGGCTGTGAAGAATACTAACCACCATGAGGAGGAGGATCTAACCCCCTTGATCTACTATCCTACAACTGCTGAATATGGATCCTGACTTGGTCTCTAGCCTGCTGAGTTTTACCCCGAGTCTCCTCTGAAATGTAGGCCTTCTCAACGGCCTCTGCTAATGTCTGTGGGCAATGGATCTGAACTGCACCTCCAATGTCTATATTAAGGCAACAGATGAACCTGTGGATCCGCACCTGCTCATCCTGAATGTAATCAATGTATTGAAGCACGTCCAGGAACCTACTCTCATACTCAGTCACTGTAAGGGAAGCCTGTCAAAGGTCGTGGAACTCATCGATCATCTACTGTATGAATCTCTGTGGTAAGTATCTACTCCTGAATCTCTCCTCAAATAGCTCCCAAGTGAGTGTCTCTGAGTCTATATGGAGCTTCTACAACTCTGTCCTCCACCATACTCTAGCTCCATCCTTCAGGAGATGGATCACAACACGAGCTTTCTTGTTGCTAGAACAAGGACAAAGCTTGAAGCAACCGCTCAACCTAACCAGCCAGGCCTTTGCCTAGAATCCCCATGTGTCACCTGAATAAAGTGAGGGCCTGAGATTCAAGATCTCCCTGATATGATCCGTAGTTGTGGTTTGACGGCCTTTGGGCCTCTCTATAAGCTCATCCCTAAGCCTAGGGCTCCGAGACCTCTCTCTATGCTCCAGAACTCTGTCACCCTGCCTCCTAGGTGGTGAATCTACTTTGACTGACTCTACATGAAATTTCTCTCCTCCAACCTCCTCACTGAGTGGAGGGGGTGTATGTCCCTCTATGGAAATATCTCTGTCGTGTTTTCCTGAGTGCCCTCCTACTGATCCCCCACGTAGGGAAGCATTAACATCCTGGAGGGTCTACAAAATCTGGGGTAGGATAGCTGCTAAACCCTGATTTGGTGGTGGTGGTGGCGGTGGCGGAGGTGGTGGCGGTAAATCTGAGTCTCTATGAATGTTCCTCCTACTCCGTCTGAGCTCCCTGAATAGACCAGAGTGGGAGTTAGTTCATTACCTTGAGTTTCCTTTAGTTTTATAAGTTTATTAACATGTTCAATTTTCAATCTGTTTTATTTTCTAGATTATCAATTTGCTACTTTTAGGTTTCAAGTGTCAATGTTTCTAGTGTGCCCAATGGTCCAAGCTTTTGAACCTTGGACCTATGGGTTATGGTCCAAGCTATGATACCAAGTGTAATGCCCACTTCAACTACCACTTGAGACCAAGAAAGAAACTAGGAAAATTATGGAATAATTTTTTTTATAAGAAGAGTCTACAATTGAGTTGCAAGACACTAGTTTGAAACTAAATAGGTTTTGGAACATATCCTTATTAACTAAACACAAGATTTCCATTTTTTTCTTATAACAAGTTTACAAGGTTCCAATTTTAGGGTTACATATTTTACTTAGGTTCAGGGACCAAATTTTGTTGAAGGCGAATCACAGCACCCCTGCATGTCTACAACACAATGGGTTGAGACTCTCAGTGCGATTGCATAACATGGAGCTTTTCCCAAGTGTGGGACCTTGTGAAATCAGAAAAGCTCTCCAGATGAAGGCTGGTTCCTATTCCTCTATTCAGATGCACACGTAAAAATGTAGAGGGTTTAATCAAAACCTAAATTAACTTGCCAAGGAGATAGGGTAAGAAGATGCATAAAATAAAACCTAAACTACAAAGGTGATGCACCGAGGAATGAAGAACACCTGTCTTACCAATAAATACAAACCATAAAAATGCAATGCAAGATCATGCACAGATAACCAGATTTGCAGTGAAATATCAAGAGGATGAAAATGAACACAGAGAGGGTTGAGAATCATCCACAAACATGCATTATTTGCTCCAAAGATTGATACAACACACTACAAAATGCCAAGAGGCAAAGTTGCATTACAGTTTTTAATGGGAGGTTTGAACTCCACAAATTCACCTGCCAAAGAGAAGAAGGGAGGGGCAAAACAAGAATGTCCAACCTTTAGAAATAATCCCCTCCTTACAATTTATAGGAAGAATGAAAGAGGGAAGAGAGAGGAAATCCAAATCTACCCCAACCACCTCCAGGTTACATTTAATTTATCTCATTATGGTGGTAGGTGAGAACCCTAGCAAACGTAAAAAGTGGCAAACTGTATTTTGTATTTTTAAGAACTTGTTCCCACCAACTTAAAGATATCTAGTTGTAGTTGGATAGAGGACCTTGTAAGCTTTCCAAAAAGTCCAACCTTGTGTGAATCCGAGCTCCCTGTGAAAAGTTATGGCTGTTTGAATATCTGGGTTAGGGTCTGCTTCCTGTCAGCGCTCAGAATGTTGCACCTCCTGAAGGTGCACCATAGGCGCATCCATATTCATGTCGACATACCATTATGTGCACCAAGGTTTCAAATCTATCATGTTGACATTCTGTTCATGTGCCCTTTACGTGCGCCAAGGCGCAACTTCTGCCATGTCGACACTCTCCTACCTGCGCCAAGGGCGGATCCATTTTCGTGTCGACACCTTCTGTTGTGCACCTCTTACCTATGCCAAGGGTGCATCCATTTTCATGTCGACACCTTGTATCATGCACCTCTTACCTGTGCCAAGGGTGCATCCATTTTCGTGTCGACACCTTTTGTTATGCACCTCTTACCTACGCCAAGGGCGCATCCATTTTCATGTCGACACCTTCTGTCATGCGCCTCTTACTTGCGCCAAGGGCGCATCCATTTTCATGTTGACACCTTCTATTGTGCACCTCTTACCTATGCCAAGGGTGCATCCATTTTCATGTCGACACCTTCTATCGTGCGCCTCTTACCTGTGCCAAGGGCGCATCCATTTTCATGTCGACACCTTCTGTCGTGTGCCTCTTACCTGCGCCAAGGGCGCATCCATTTTCGTGTCGACACCTTCTTTCATGCACCTCTTACCTATGCCATCGGCTGTTGGTGACGCAATAAAAATCGGGCTCTGTGTTCTTTAATTTCCATATTCTTCTGTTTGTATATCTACCCAGGGGGGAGATATTTACAACAAATTTCCCTCATGCCTATTCTCAAACAGGCCCAGAAGTTCAACTAGATTTTTCACATATTTATAATTATCAAAATTTTCCTAAACTAGGCTCATTCGGTAGAAAATTTCCTCACCTTTCCAGCCATATAAATAAATTCCTCCTAGTCTACTTGTAAAACTCAAGTTATGGCTAGGTGGATTTTTAGAGGAAAATTTTCCCTTAGAGGTCCGCGGGGTTAGGGAGAAAATGCCTTCGCGCCCCTGCCGATGCCCCAAATGCCACGTGTCATCACGTGAATGGTCTGGGCTGGTGGGTCGTGGGGAAAAACATGAAAGCTATTCCCAAAACCAAGTTTTCAATTTTCTGAAGGAAAATTTTCCTCCGTGCCTCCGTGCTTACCTAAATGGCCACGTGGCACCTTGTGATTGGCCACGGGCCGGCGGAGAGAATTTAGATTTTTTGCCCAAGGGATTAAATGGTTAAAAGAATTGTGCATGGACCCGTGCACCCATGGGGACACGTGTCATTACCCCATTGGATGCGGGGGTGTGGGGCCACATAGGAAAATAGTGAAATTTTTTCAAAAGTGTAAAATGTTAAGTTTTCAATTCTTAAGTCCTGCGGGCCCTCCCTTGTCAGCATGTGATTGGTGGGGGAAAAAGTTAAATTTTTCCAAAGGAAACTTTTTCAAAAATGTTAAGTTTTTCCATTTGCGCACCCTGCCTGCCACGTGTCAGCACGTGGTTGGTTGGGGACCGCGGGGTTGTGGGGAAAAATTGGGAAAATTTTCCCAAGGCAAAATTTTCAAAAAAGATAGAGTTGTCAAAAATTCTGCCCCTCCAAGATGCCACATGGCATCATCTGATTGGATAAGAGGGTGGCAGGGCGGCGGAATTTTCATGGAAATTTTTCCCACACTAAAATTTAAATTTTTCTAAGTTACATTAATTCATTTTTGGTTTTGAAAGGCCATTTTGAAGTAAAACTTCAAATGGCCATAACGTTTGATTGGGAACTCCATTTTGGGAAAACAAGGACTTTACTGGAAATATCTCAGAGTCTTCTTTGCATAGAAATAATTAATTTTGGAATTTGGTGAAATTTTGAGGGTCATTTTTTAGAAATCCATCTGCAGGGTTTTCTACTTCAAAATTGGCAGTTTTTTTCAAACTTGCAATTTTTATAAAAATTGAACTCTTCCTCCACTCAACATGTTAATCAGACACGGGGAATCAACTTAGGGAAGAATTAGAATGTTTTAAGTATGTCAATTTGATCAATTTACTCAAGTTTTTAGTTTTCTCCAACATTTGACCGGAAAAACGACCATAGTAAGCTGATTGAGTTGAAATTATTTGAGTTTAGGTTGGATTTATTCTTGACTATTACTTAGTGAATTTGAGATTCCTCAAGTCTTCCTATAGTGTAAATTTCAAGTTTCGTAATTTATTGTATGAAGTGTAAAGTGTGAACTGCTCATTTTATTTAAAAAGGAAGATGTCAGAATTATGAACTTTAAAATAGTGAGTTCATCTTCTCCACGAATTTACAGTTTTTGCAATTTATCAATTAAGTGAAAAACATATTTTCTATTTCAAGAACATACAATTGATTCAACAAAGACATGTATACATTTAGTATGAAATGATTGATTTCTATCTTTTATCAACTCATTTCAAAGATCCAAAGCTTCTATCATTTCTTTTATACGTTTTCTCTTTCCAAAATAGAATTTGTATAATTTAACAGTCATGTGATTTCCAAGATAACAATGCAATTGGGAGAAGTAATGTATTTCATTCATCTATCTCCAAACAACAATATTGCAACTAAGGTATATCAACAGAACTTTGATTCCTTTATTGAATTTAAACAATTTTACAATTTCCAAAAACTCCTTTCTTTATATTCCAATTTGAAACTTAAAAATTGTATCATATTCTTCTTTTTTAAAAACAGAGGAAGGGAAAGTGACTCTTTCTCATTTCAAATACAAAACATAGGATATCATTTACATTTCACAATCAATTACAAATTTCAAATTACAAGGTAAACATTTCCCATCTCTATATCAATTACATGCATCCACTTGAAGTGGGAAGGATTACATTTAAAATTTACAAAAAGGATGACTGTTAAAACTGATTGTCTTTCAAGCTCCAAACAGTAGCATGCTGAGTTCTTCATCTTCATTCTTCTTAATCACAATAAGGAAGGGGGAAAAGCAACGCTCTCCATCCAACCAAGACATCCAATGGGAAAGGAGAATCCATCTTTCCCCATTGGCCCCCGAGCCCCAAACATATTGGAATGGAAGCATGATGATACAACACATGGCAACATGAGCTTCTTCGCATACAAGCATATCTTCACAATAAAAAAGAAACACAAAGCAAAAATATGTAGTTCTCAACTACAACAATCAATTTCAAACAAAACAAAGGCTCCTTCTCCAAACAAGCAAGCCAAACAAGAGAAAGAACTATGGAGGTCTCCTTATGCCTCCCAAATTGAATTTTGGGTATCCACCAAAATTAAACCACCATAATCATAGGAATCCCATAAACCTTATCCCTCTTCAACCCCTCCTTATCCCTCCTCCAAATTTATCCCTTATACCTCCCCCAAAGTAGGAAATGCAAGCAATTTCCTTTCCTAAGTGGATCCCAAACCAACATTCCCTCCCAAGAACAAATAAAAATGGCAAATCCCTTATCCCTCCTCTGATAAACCTCATCGTATTCTCTCCACACCATGCCCTAATAATTCTACCCATCCCTCTAAGAATGTAACCACAAAGACCATTCAATAATTTACATGCAAGAAGGGGAAAGAAAATTGCAATATAAAAGGGATAAGACCCTACCTCTCCATAATGGAGATTTGCTTTCAAATAGTAGATTCTTTGTTGCACAAATCAGTCCCAAACAGCAAATGTAAAGCATGCAAAACAGTCCAAGATCCTTCCAAAATAACAAGCTCCCATTGCAAGAGGAAAATTCGACCCCAAGAAGCAAATAACAAAATTTCAATAACCTCTAATGAGGAAGCAATTCACATTTTAAAGGGAGAGGGTGGAAGAGGATGATGTGGATTCCAAGTGAGATGCCACATCATTTTTTTCCTCCTCCCAAAATGCAATCAATATCAAGGCAATTAAATCACCATAAAAGTGAATGAAAAACTACTAACATACTTCAAATTTGGCCCATACTCAAAAGGAAAAAGAATTAAAATTTTATAAGACAAGTGTAATCAAATCTTACACAAAATCATGTCAAAATTCAATAAAATAAATTGATTTTGACTCCTAAATAATAATCTTGGTTGGTGGAGGTTTTTGAGAGGTGTGGGACAAGTTTAACTTGTCCCACAAGCCTCCAAATTTTTCCTCCAAGGCCAAATTCGAATTTCAAAAAGGAAGGAGTGTTTGATCTTCCAAAATCAGCCTTACAACTCTTACAAATTCTTACACAATCTACCACTTCACTTACACAACCCTTACATGGTAACTTACACACTCTTTTCATTTCTCTTACACATGCATTAATAACTATGACATTCATTTATTACAATCTTTTATAAAGATTTATTTAGTTTACCACATGGTTATACAATATATAAAAATAAAATTCATTATCAACCAAGACAATAACATTTAATTTATATTCCACATCCTAATTAATTTTAATTAAAATTTAACTATATGACTTCACACATTTAACTATCACATTAGAATAATTAAAATAAAGAGCACATTACAAATAAAATACATACAACAATAATTAAAAAGGGAACACATAATAAAAACACACATATGCCCCATGGTCACAATAATGGAATCCCCCCCATGGGAAATCCTAACAAAACACAACATACAACTCAAACACAGTTGCCATGGTGACCTTGTTGATTTCACACTGAATTCCAATATGGTTAGTCTCCAGTCCCCCGACATTGTTGTGATTTTTAACCTGCAAAATAAACAATACCTCCTTCGGCCTCGTGACCATATCAGAACATCCAAGAGATATAAAATCAACATATAATTATCAAATCCAAATCACAACAATATCAAGGATTTAACATTTATCATTTAAAATTCAATTTGTAACTATATCATCATCCAATAGATCTCTATACTAGAGCTATTCATAATATCAATGTCACATGTCTAAAATCAACATCAATAACCTATCCATGTCAACCAGTATATCATCATCCACATAATAATAATAATGTCTCAATGATCATCAAGCATAATGACTGAATCCAGATCAATGTTAATCCATATTCTAACATCTAATCATCATAATGAGAAAACTATAATAATGTCCATAGTAATCCATGATCTAGCATATACACATCATACTACATCAAAAAAACATAATAATATCCAAAATATGATCAATAGTGTCAGGATCAGTATCTAAACAGTGTCAAAGGGAAGTGGGCACTACAAACAGAAAAGACAAAAAAACAAACAACCAACTATACAATGTACAAAAGACCTTTACCTTGATTCAAAGTAAAATCAAATCAAGGAAAAATGTCAAGCATTTTCCATCCTAGATATGACCATGCCTAGAGGTTCTAATACATTTTCATCAACTAGAACTGATACCTCTTTTTCTTCTTCATTCAGTTTGTAAACCATCCATTTTCTATGAAGCTCCTCCATTGTATTTAAGTCAAATTCTTTAACATTTTTCAAGGCTAAATCATAGACAAAATTCCCAAAAAAAACAACATACTTAGGAGCTTTGTTTTCAACACTTTCATACTCCCTGAATTTCACAAAACTCACAAAATTGTTAAGATCAACATCTACTTGCAAAACTTCATAAGATGCATAGCTTGGGTCTTCAATCAGGTTCATAATCTTCTTTTCTCCATATAACTTCACCAAGTTTTCTTCAATGGGGATAGTGGCATAAGACATTTCCATTTGCACACTACCACCAACACTTTTTGCCCACTTTCTTAACATACAACATCCCCCACTTGGCAGGGCAGTCAACAATGACTACAACAAGCTTTAAGTTCCTTCCAGGATAAGATACAAGTTGCACAACTAGATCTTTGACATATCCCACCACTAGTACCTCTCTAGAGTCCACAGTAGTGCACTTCCCATATGCTGCTATTACTTTAATACCTAATTCATTCATGACGTCAAGAGGCATGACAATACAGGAGGCTCCAGAATCAAACATATAGTTATGTAATAGCTTGTATTTGATAACCAGGGTAGTAAAGAATGGATCCACATTCAGCTGAGATTTAACCAAATAAGTTCCTAAATAAACCTCTGGTGGTTCCCCTAGCTCTTCCAACACTTGTGGCTTTTCCAACTCTGTAAAATTAAGGGGAATCTCAACCTTGTTTACACCTTTGCCTTGTATGATCTCTTCCCCTTTGAATCGTAAATAATCAAAATCCCTCTTCTTGTGCTCAGGGATCCTAAGAAACTCAACAATTGGGACAAGAATTTTGATTCGACTCAAAACATGGGAAATTTCATATGGAGAAAATTTGGGTACAGCAGCACTAGGGGAAAGATTGGAAAATTCATCAGATGGAATGGGATTCTTTTCATTTTGGGCATGGGGAGGAACACAAGTTTTTCTTGGGGAAATGAGCTCTCTGCTAGATGCATTTTTCTTTGGGATTTATTTGGTAAGCAATGGAAATTTTGACTTGGATTGCGGCCCCTTGACAACTTTACTTCTGGTATTGTGATCCTTTTCTTGGGCAACTACAACATACATTAATAGTTGCCTATCTTCTTCTAAGGAAACTCCTCCATCATACTTTGCAATCATTAATGCCCTCAAGTATTCCAAATCATTAGTGGTAAAATCAAAAGATTGTAAAGTATCCACTTGTAAAGTATGAGAGGGAGGAAGAATAGGTACCTGGTGGATGCAATCCCAAAAAACAATAGCAGTTATGGCACTTAGTTGAAGAATAGGTACCTTAGTTGAAGTTGCTTCCCTTGGTGAACTTGTAGGGATATCCATCATGCAGGCATCATCATCATTATCAACATCAGCTTCCTCTTCTTCTTGTTGATCTTCTTCACAAGGAGCATGGGGCATGAAACATTTGTCACACCAATCAATGACCTCTGTTTCTTCCATAACAACTCTGACAGCCAAAGGATTAGGCACCATTCTATTTTCTTTGCCTCGGGGCTGCCTATTTCCAAATCAAACAGGTTTTTTGCTTCTGTCGTCAGTTCTTTGATAATTTGTAAATTTTTCTTGGGCATGTTTCTTGTGTTGTCCTTGTGAACTCTACCCAAATCCTTTCTCAGCTTGGGCTAGTTTGTAGGAGATCTCCTTGACATCCCCTGCCAAATTTTTCACAACTTCCAAATCAACAACCTTGCTTGTCTGTGGTTTTTCTGGGTTAATTAGCTTCACACCATCCCTCTTAGGAGGTTTTCCTATTACCTTGATATTATTCTCTTTTTTTAGGGCCATAGTGAATGCTTGCCTCAAGTTGGTAGGGTTCTTGTCCCTCAAGTAGTAAGCAACCTTTTTATCAAATGCATCTATGTATTTGATCAAACATGATTCATCACATGGCCTTATCCTAATAGGAAATATTCTTAAGGTCTTGTTAAACCTTGTGTTGAAATCATGTACTGACTCATTATGATTCTTCTTGATATTCTCAAATTCTGATAGAAGAAACCTAGGGGCAGTCCTATCACCATTTTTTAATCTAAATGCATTGTTTATCTCAGTCCAGGAATTAATAGAGTTATCTGGAAATGTTTTATACCAGTCCCTTGCATCCTCCTCTAAAGTGTGAATTAACAATTTGATGTATAAATATTCATGCTCAATCTCAAAGTCTTCCATCATATTGAGAAAAAGCTTTAGAATTTGATCTCCAGTTATATCATTGTTTCCCTGGAACTTTGGTAATCTGTTCCTTACATCTTGAGGTACTGCATTTGTATAACCAGCCATTCCCACAAAATTTATAGGTCCAAAGGTATTTACAATAAATGCGGGTCTAGGTGGGGGCGGAGCCATATTGATTCAAGGAGGTGATCTTAGAGGGGTGACAAGTTGATAAGGGGTAGTGGGTCCTTGGAACACAGGAGTGTAGCTTTCAAAATGGACACCCTCTAAAGGCCTTGCTTCTTGGAAATCCCTATCAACCTCAGAAACGATAGGTGTAGAATGTGAAGCAAATATTTCAAAATAAAATGAAGGCCCTCCTCCATCTAGAGAATTCAATTCCACAAAGAGGCTACCTGATTCAGAGTCACTTGAATGGAAGTATTAAATGATAGGCCAATCACTTTCATCAATGGATATCCCCCTTCTTGTCTTTTGATCTCCCATAACTCTCCAAGATTTTCTTCCTTCTGACTTTGCTTTTCCTAACTTGGGAAACAATGTCCTAGTAGGATCTCTAGTAAAGAAAGATCTTCTTCCTTCCAGCTTTGCAAATATTAATAACAAATCTTACTTGACAGAGGTTTGAGAAACTGGTCATTACCAAGATCAAATCAACAAGGATTCGCCACTAAGGATTTCCACCTTAGCTATGTAAATGCACTAAAATAAGCTCTGACAAATTTTTGTCAGCAGCTATAAACTAGAAATGAAAGCTCTAACCTTCCTTTACCAAAAATTTTCAATGAATACCAATGAAAAACATGTGGAGACTAGAAAATTTGTATAAAACAGTTGCAACTTGAAACTTCATATAGGGTCGAACACGGGATAATTTTTAAAAATAGAGTTCTGGCATTTTAGAGCTTACAAGAAATTTTTACCAGGGTCCGAGTATGAACTATATCATAATGAACAAATCAGTTCTCAGCAACTTTTTAAAATTACTCTTCGGAAACGGTGTCATTGGTGTTTTTGACGGGTCAAATAGATATGAAATGGCAGTGAATCAGCAAATTAGTCTCAGTGATGCAAATTAGTTCCTAGCAATTCAAAACAATTCCCCGGCAATGGCGCCACTGATGTTGGTATCCAAATTTGTTATCCTTTTCAAGCCAAGTAGCAACACAAATTCAATGAGGAGCTTAGAGGCAGATAGATCATAAATATATGTCATTTTGTAGTTGGGGAGGAAATCTAACTGTCCCTTTGTTACTTTGATTTGTGAAGACATGGATAACACCTTAAAAGGACGTGATCTTGTCCTAAATATTTTAGGTTGTTCCTTTCAACCAAGGTAAGAGAACCTATTTTTTAACCTCTTTTATTTGAAGGAGATAAAGATACCTTTCTTTTGCATAAATTTTATAGAGAAGACCTTGGGGAAAATATGATCAAAACACCAAATCTTACTCTCACGAGTTGTCACTTCCAGATTATGGAGATATTTTCAACACAAGGCTAAGGTTACTAAAGACATTTGGAATCCTGATTTATTTTGCATACTTTAGCAAATGGATTTTATTCTTGTGTGCATATACATGGAAAAATAGGGGTAGTATGGGTAGGTTTAGATTTTTTTTTAAATAGATTTTTGGTGGGAGGGGAGACATGATGAACTTGACTAATCAGATCCTTGAGAGTTTATGCAAAATGGAAAGATTCAACTAACAAAATGTCACAAAAATTTAAACATGTTTCTTAAACTAGAATATGTGCTTCAATGGAGGACCAAATTAGCATTATTTCATACAACCTAAGGGATTCTATCATGAAGGCTCGATTTAGAAAACCCAATAAAGCACAAATTTTCAAACCAAATTACGCGTAAGGTACACCCAGAGGCTTACAGATAATCTCTATCAACAAAATGAAATAAAAGTGATTTTAAACCATTTATCTCACTCCCAGATGAAGGCTCTTCTGAGAAATTAAATTGTAGATTCCACTAAACTATCATAAGGATTGATACCTATCTGATTGGAAGGATTTTGGTACAAGATTGCAACAGAAACAATAAACACTACTCGCATGCATTCAGAGATAAAATAAATACACTTTACTCAAGATTAACATAGACTAACTCAAGTTTGATAAAATTTATCAGCAAGGGAAAGTTTCCAGAACAATCTCAAAGCTTGTCAATGGACGTACACTTGCAACCACCTTAACACAATTAAATTTGACACAGGGAAAGATGTATAGGCCACGTTGATGGCTTCTCAAAAAGGATGGGCTCTGTCAAGATTTTTTTGCTAGAAAAATCAGTCCTGACTTCTCCAAAAAAATTCCAACCATTTTCATGATGAATTTGTGCCCTTTATAACCTTTATAATAGACCCCTTTTCCCCCCAAAAATCTAGACATTGAGTTCTAGTATTTTTTTCCATGATCACGATCGCGATTCCCATAATCAGATCTGCAAAAAGTCATCAAGTGCTCAAGATAAAATCTCTTCGAATATCTCCCACATTCAACTCCTTCCTTTAGCAAATCATGCTTCCTTCCATTCGCAAACCACTTCAACTCCTAATCTGTCAAATCTATATCCTTGCATGCTCAAGAGAAGAAAAACGGAAAACTAGATCGAGCCCGATAGTCAGACCATTTTAATGGCAAAAGGCGTCTCCAGATTCTCTCCCATGAAACTATAGATATCAAAATTAACTCACCTCTCTATTTGGATTGTAGAAAATAACAAGAAATCATGAAGACTCACACTTCCAGGAGATTTACAGTAAAATGGGGGGAAAATAAGATTTAGACACATAGTTTTCATTGATCTTCGATTTGAATGTGAGCCGTCCACGTGGAGGATTCAAAAATGGGCTCGAGGGATTCCTTTTGACTTTTTACTGGCTCGGGGGCTTCCAAAGGAACCACGGAAACATTCTTCCATTTGACCCTCTTTTGGAAAAAGGAAAATTTTCCATGTTTCCCCCGTAGCTTTGCCCTTTAGCTTTAAGTTTCTAATGTGGGTCCCAGCAGAACCCCGGGTCCTTTTAGTCCTTTAACTCTTTTTCCCTCAAAGGGAAAATTTCTCACTTTTCCTCTGAAATCCCGCACCTCTGCCATTGACTGGAGCAAGATTTGACCTTATTCCATCGGAATCGCGGGCC
Source organism: Taxus chinensis (assembly GCA_019776745.2). Classification (NCBI taxonomy): domain Eukaryota; kingdom Viridiplantae; phylum Streptophyta; class Pinopsida; order Cupressales; family Taxaceae; genus Taxus; species Taxus chinensis. The sequence goes on from CM034152.1 coordinate 555,007,747, forward strand.
ATTTTTGATATTTTAACCCTTTTAAGACAAAGAGGCAAAAAGTTTAAGTTTCCCCTGATGGTCCTCTTCCCCACCTTTTATGACTTTTCAAACTGCCACATGTCATGACAACACACCTTGAGATGGTCCCTAAAATTTGAAACCTTGAATGAGCGTGGGCTTACCACATGTCCTGCACTGGAAAAAATTGTTTGAAGGCTTGAAGCTGAATGGAAGGTGTCATGTGTCAAGATCCGAGGAAGTCTCCCTTGGCCGTTGAAAATTCCAACCAAAAATGCAAAGTGAGTAGAGTGCTCCATGTGTCCTCCCAACGCTACTTCAAAAATAGTGCCCAAGTTTAAGACTTTGAACGAGCGCGGGCTCGCCATGTGTCCCTGTCCTGCCAAACTACATCCACCTGCATTAAAAAATTGTCTAAGTCTGGGGAAAGTAGCAGAAACCTCCATGTGTCTTCTTGGCGTTGCTCTTAGGCCAAACCAAAAAGTAGATCTTCAAATGAGCGTCGTTCCTCCATGTGGACACATTTTTGAGTTGAGGCTTTTCATAGAATTTTTGAAGTACCCAGCCAAGCCACGTCTAACCAAAGGAGGCCACATTTCCTGTTAATGCAAGGATGCAAATTTGACTGGGAGAAACACCCGTCAAACCGTAAAATATAGAAAAATGATCATTTGAGCCCGAGAATGAAATTTTCTCCAAGGACAGAGAATTCAGAGATGTTACAAAGCTCAAATACATTCCTTAGAGATACATGTCAATTCATTTTTCTTCAAGTATCCAGGGAAAAAATGACAAGGATGACAAATCCCGACTGTGAAAAATAGAGAGAATGGGAAAACACAAGATTTTGAAGGAAAAAAGAAATGAGGAGAAAAATATAGACTCATACATGATCTTCGATTCAGGAGAAAATTACAAATGGAAAAAAATACTGACGATGTAGAAGACGGGGAAGGAGAAAATGACAGAGGCCATAAATCAGTAAATTTTCAAAGGCACAAATGGGGCAAGACTATTCTGAGCACCAACACCTCCTACTTATTAAATCTTATAATCTTCTAAAATCTAACCATTGATTTCAATTTAAGATCATTTAAGAATTCACCATAAAAGATAATGTTGATTTGTTTAACATGAAAAAAAGGAAACAAGGTGTATAATATTTTTATTACCAAATATGGTTTTCCTCATTGATTTCTTAGGGGCTCAAAAGTTATCATGTAGATCATGTCTACATTAATTTATTCATATATATATATATATATATATATATTAGTTTAACTTTTATAAGGATTATCCAACCCAATTTATTATGCTTATAAATACATTATTACTATCACCTAGAAGGGTTTACAACTCAACATTTTATCTTAGATGCAAAGTTTAACATTACTCGTTTGTGAAAACTAAACAAGGTTGTTGTTATCCAAAATAAGCCCATGCTTATTTTTGGCTAACTCCTCCTCCTTCTCCTTTTCTGGTACTTAAAATGAATTTTTGCATGCTTTAGAGACTCAAAATGTTTTGGGTATGATTCCATCAGATAGAGAATTTCCTTACCTTTCCAAAAAGGTAAAATTTTCCTCCTAACTCCTTGTAATTTTTGAGTTATGGCTCAATGGAGTTTTTTGGGGAAATTTTCCCTAGACATGCCTGCAACCAATGAGAAGATGCCATGTGGCAGGGCGGAGTGGTGGTCGTCGGGGGAAATTTTAAGTTTTTGGAACTTTGGTCAAAAGGTGCAAAGGAAAATTTTTACCCGTGGGCCTGTGGAGGAGAAGGAAGAGGAATTGTTTGAGGCCCATGCATAGCCAGGAGATGCCACGTGTCCAGTCAGTGGCAGGAGTCAGATTGATGGAGGAATTTTTGGTTTTTTTCCAAAACCAAAAAGGGCGTGAAAGTGAAAAGTTGAGGCGCATCCCCACCAAGCAACCAGACGTCACCATGTGTCAGCGAAGGAGCAGGGTGTGGAGGTTTTTTGGGGGAATTTTTACCAATTTATAAAAAGAGAAAAAGGATAGGTCTTCGGTCCTCGATCCCATCAGTGAACCAGGAGATGCCACGTGTCAGTGGAGTGACAAAGGTGTGGGAAGTTTTGAGAAAATTTTCAAAAAGTGTAAAAATTCAAATTTTAGCCCATGGACCTGTTTTCAAAATCTGATTTCACCACCAAGTGTGCCCTAATTTTTTGTCTCAAAATTTTTGTCCAAACTTTTTGCCCTAGATCTTCATATGGGCATATCTTTCGATCCAGAGGTTAGATTTGAACAAAATCATACTTTTTAGAAATATCTCAAGCCCCTCTATGCATTGAAGGAATAAAAACATCATTTTTTTTGGTTTCGATGGAGAAAATGTTAAAAATGTCTTTCATGCCTTTAATGCGAACCAGATTGCTTCAAATAAGTTGTTTTTACTGAAATCCGCCATGGTTACCTTCTTCCACTCACTAAAGATGGAGAATCAACTCGTTTTGATGGGGGACAACCCTAAAAATGTATTATCATGCCATAAATGCAAGATTAGATTCCTTTGAGAGCTATGTTTCACCAAATTCATCATTTTTTCTCCAACAAGCAAAACAAAAGCAAAGGAACTTGAATTGACGGGTTTTGCAAGGTGATTTGAAAGGATTTATGGAAGGTGGTTGAGGAAAAGGATCTGATTTGCTCCCTCCTTTGTTTTCTCTCTCCTTGTTTCAGCTATAAATGGAGGAGACGTGATATATTATAATGTTGGACGTTTTCCTCTTGCAATCTCTCTTTTCTTCCTTAGTAGGTAGATTTGTGGAGTTTCAGACCCCTCATACAGGTTGCAACACATATTCTTACCTCCTTGCCATTGTAATGCATCATATTAAAAACTGGGAATGATAATGCATGCTATGTGAATGATTTTTCAATCGTTTCATGTGTTATTATTGTCTTCTGATCCTTCATTATATCTTGGCAATCTGTGCATGTCCTGTGTTACATTCTTATGATCTGTGTTTATTTGCAAAATAGAAGTTCATCACTCCTTTGGTGTATCACCGTTTTAGCTTATTTTTTGTTTCCTTTTGCATCTTTTAACTCTGTCTCCTTGGAATCTAGAGTAGGACTTAGCATTGAGCCTCTGCAAAATTCATGAATACAGTAAAACAGAGGGGTAAGAACCAACTTTCTCTGGAGATTTTTCTCACCTTGCAAGGTCCCACACCTTGGAGGAAACTCAATGTTGTGCAATCACACTAAATGGCCTAATTCTGAACTGCAGATCTGAAGGTCATTTAGGGGGTGCTGTAGATTTTCACTAACAATTACCTCAAATCTTTTCAACACGATGTGTAACCCAAAGGGATAACCAGCTCTATGGCACCACGACTAGGGAACAAGAGAGAATAACATTGTTCAAGCCACACTATACATTTATTATAAATTTCTATAATACATTAGAATCACCCATAACCATGCGGTAATCAACTTTTATATTTTCCATGATAACAAAACAAGCCAAGGTTTCAGTAATTATGGCAAAATTACTCCACAAGACATGATACTAAGGTACTGCCTATTCTAAATTTTCCACTGAATCCCATCCCAGAGTTTTACAACAATTAAGAGTTCTTACAAAGGAAATTCATAACCAAGACTGATGCAATTATATACAAGACTCTCCATCATCTACCCGCATAAGCCATCTGCAACCATTAATAACCTGATTCAGTTCACGAATCATAGCAAGATAAGACTACACAAAGCAACAATAAGCTACTATCTAACAATATCAAGAAAGGAAAACATTCTATTCCAAGGATTGGATCAAATCTCTAAATACTAACAACTCCTTAAGTTAATAATAAAATTTCCACCATGCCAATCTAAGAAGAAAAACCTTTACTTCAATTATGAACATTATCTCAAAGCAAAAAAAATCAAACAATCATTTGAGAAGGGGCCAATGGCCTAATAAGTTACAAACAACAGTCTAGTGTAACGGGATTTCCATCAAATAAAAAAATTAGGTTAAAATATTGAGAATTGATATTCAAACCAGACAATCTACATTCATAAACAAGTAATAAAAGCACAAGTTGCAATACTCATTTTAAGAAATGACAAAAAATAAACATTGAATCGAGGAGGAAGCACATAGTTCAAGGTTAACATGAAAGGTCGAGTGTATTAAAATTTTAATCATGTAATAATATAAGTTATATGATGGAAAACTAATACACGACCACCACTCAACATTGTCTAACAAGGGGAAGAATATAATACTATTTTTGGGCATTGACTCCTAGAATTCCTTGAAGGAGGAAGAATACTCTCATCTCCAACACATCAACATGCAAACAATTACGCACTAAGTGAAATACACATCATGTGCATTCACAATATCACAATTATGACATGGATCACATCACGCTTAAACCACATTACTCTTCCAATTTCTACCACCATCATGTAACACCATCACCACTCCATTTTGTCCCAGAGGTTCGAGAGCATGAACCTCTTCTCTGATACCAAGTGTAAAACTCACTAATTTAGACACACAAGATAACATAATAAAGTATAGGATAATTATTATTTTTGACTTGTTCAAACTATAGAATGACACAACAGGTGGTCACAATGGCTACAACTAACTCTTCGAACATATTCACACATTCATGACCACATAGTCAACAAGGAAACATATAACACCCAACATGAACAATCCAATTTTTGCGACAAGGCACAACATAAAGGTCCAAACACATTACACAGATTACAGTTAAGGACATCCCATGGTGTAACATATTTTAAGGTTAAGTATTTACAAAAAGTTTTCTTTCAAACTTGACTTTATGAGCTAGAAGATTCATGTTTTTATTTGCACCATTCTATTGCAAAGGTGAACTTCTTTCTTCTATATTACTGACTACATAGCTTTAGAAAAGGTTTTCTGAAGGAGAATCATTCTATAATATGTCAATAACCCTCTTAATTCGTTGATTTAAGAACATTTTCCATTTCTCTCAAGGTTAATTATTCTTACTCGAGCCACCTAAACTCAATCCACACCTCTATTGCATAGGTGGCAAGCACAAGCTCTGATTGGGGAGAATAATTTTAGGTTCATAAAAAAATCTTCTTTGTTTAAGGATCAATTTTTTTACATTACTTAAGAAAGACTGCAATGAATCAAGGCAAGGGTTAACGGAAATAGGTCAGAAAGAATTCATCTTTAGGGTATCATTACTTATCAACCCGCATTTTATTGAGGCTAAGAATTTATAAAGATTGGTTAAAAGTTTCATTTAGACTTTGCTTGATTAAGATTGATAAGGGAAAACAATTTACATTTCAAACAATTGAGAGAGGTAGATTGCATGGTTTCTAAACTATTCCCTCATACTTATTAAATCTTATTATCTTATAAAATCTAACCATTGATTTCACCTTAAGATCGTTTAAGAATTTACCATAAAAGATAATGTTGATTTATTTAGCTTGAAAAAAAGGAAACAAGGTATATAAATATTTTTATCACCAAATATAGTTTTCCTCATTGATTGCTTAGGGGCTCAAAAGTTATAAATATATATATACTAGTTTAACTTTTATAAGGATTATCTAACCCAGTTTATTATGCTTATAAGTACATTGTTACTATGTCCAAGAAGGGTTAACAACTCAACATTTTATCTCAAAAGCAATGTTTATCATTACTCGTTTGTGAAAACTAAACAAGGTTACCTCAATTCTTTCCAACATGACATGCAACCTAAAGGGAAAACCAACTCTATGGAACCATGACTAGGGAATAAGAGAGAATAACATTGTTCATGCCACACTATACATTTATTGGAAATTTCTATAATACATTTGAATCACCCATAACCATGCGGTAATCAACTTTTATATTTTTCATGATAACAAAACAAGCCAAAGTTTGAGTAATTATGACAACATTACTCCACGAGACATGATACTAAGGTACTGCCTCTTCTAAATTTTCCATTAAATCCCATCGCAGACTTTTACAACAATTAAGAGTTCGTATAAAGGAACTTCATAACCAAGACTGATGCAATTATTTATAAGACTCTCCATCATATACCCACATAAACCATCTACAATCATTAATAACCTGAGTCAATTCGTGAGAACTGAGCAAGATAAGACTACACAAAGCAACAATAAGCTACTATCTAACAATATCAAGAAAGGAAAACATTCTATTCCAAGGATTGGATAAAATATCTAAATACTAACAACTCCTTAAGTTAACAAGAAAATTTCCACCATGCCAATCTAATAACAAACTTATACTTCAATAATGAACATTATCTCAAAGCAACAAAAATTAAAAAATCATTTGAGAAGGGGCCAATGCCCTGATAAGTTACAAATAATAGTATAGTGTAATGAGATTTCCATCGAATAAACAATTTAGTTTAAAACATTGAGAATTGATATTCAAACCAAACAATTTACATTCATAAACAAATACCAAAATCACAAGCTGTGATACTCATTTTACGAAATGACATAAAAAAACAATAAATCGAGGAGGAAGCATAGATTTCAAGGTTAACATGAAAGGTCGAGTGTATTAAAATTTTAATCATGTAATCATATAAGTTATATGATGGAAAACTAATGCATGACCACCACTCAACATTGTTTAACAAGGGGAAGACCATAATACTAGTTTCGACCATTGACTCCAAGGAATTTCACAATCATTATAGAAGAGGCCATTGCCCCTATAGGCTAGTAGCGAAAAGTGATAGTAAAAGAGAGTTCTAACATACAAGTTAATATTTTAATCATCAAACCAAGTTTTCCACACTAGGGATTTCCAAACCTTCTCTATAAATCTATAGTTTCATTTTAAAACAATGTGGATCACTACTATTCCATCACAATTCATTTTAAAGTGTCCCTCGTTGACATATTCAAACCATTCAAAAAGTAAAATTGCATTTGTAATTATCACCAAAATCCTAAAAAATTAACATCAACTTCGACTATCAGTCAACAATGCATCTATATATAAATATCCCTACCTATCACTAATGCTCTTAACTGATCTATCATAAGTCAACAAGATATCAACGCACATATGTCATCCAAACATCAATTAAACTCAAGAAGATGCAAAATTATAAAACAAATGCCACCAAGAGTCATCACGAGTAGAAAAAATGCCAAGGTATTTTTGACAATAAATGAATACTATCCATAACACACACGTGAAGCTACAAATCTTGGTGAGGAAAACCTTTGTTACGGTTTAAGTTTCATAAGGGAGGGTCAAAGTGCCCTTAAGGGAAGAACTTAAACATCTGGACCTACACCGATGATCGTCAAGCAATTGGGTAAATGTCGAGTATTCTAATCCATTCTAAAGGAATAACTAAGGTGCAAAATGCCTAAGCAAATGGGTACCTTAGCCACGATACCGCCCCTTCATACATAATAGCAACCACAACATTCAACCATGCGTAAATTTTTTTAGACCTGTGGGAATTATTGGATAACGAAGGGGCCACCTACCTAGCCAAAGAAAGGAGAACAAGGAGGTCCAATAGACCTCGACAACCACACCTCACCATGGTTGGGTAACACCAAAGGAAAACAACTAACATTACGAAAATTTTTTCCATAACTCGAAAGGATGAAAATTTTTCCATTAAAATATAGTCAACCCGGATTTTTTTTACCTAGTGGTTGTTTGCTAAAGTAAGGTTTTCATGACCCAAGTAATCTGTGTTCAACATACCCGAAAGCAGGAAGGTAAAACTATACTGTATTTTGTTCCACTAATCCGATTGATTTAAGGAGTAGCAGAGAAGGTGGAAAAGGGTTATAAACCTTAAGAAAATCAAAACATCTCGCATACCCGGAAGAGACATCCTTTGATAGAGTAACTACTTGAGTACCCAGATCTAGAGTTACCAAAACATGAACAACTTGATTATCTAGAAGGATAATCTAATCTACAGATAATAATCTCATATGAAGAGCAAGGGGTTTAAAGTACAACATGCTTGTTTTCAAAATAGAAAACTATAGAAATAAATAGCATGAAAAACTCGTTACTTAAACCTATAAATGTGGCTAATAATGGTAGAATGTTGATCATTCAAGCATGGATACACAACAACCAAAGAAGAGGAATACATTTTTACTGCCCACTTTAGGACTGATAACAAGTATAGATTAAAGCAAGGAAAAAAATATTTCAAGAGAAAAGGAGATCTTTCCCAACAAGGCACATAAACCCACATCAAAAGTAGCAGAGACAAGCCAATTTGAGGGAAAGGAAGGTTCCATTTCATGATATTTTCAAATATTATCAATTGTAGCAATGGTGGAATTATCTTGCCTAATCTCCATCTCCTATCAGTCGCAAAAACACCACACAGACCAGTAGCAACAATATTCAGGTTGAATTTATGTCCACAACATGATGGATCTTAAGGCCTTCACGTACTCCCACGTTGGCAAAGGCAGGGAACTACCAAAACCACGAGTTCATCTTACTGAAGGAATGAGGTCCCAAGGACTTCCATGATAGCAGTGAATACATACAAAGGGTTTAATAGAAAGGCCCTAGGAACCCATGAGTGAGAGGGGAAAAAATCCAGATCCCACAACGTTACCAATGTACTCCCAGCCTACGTCAGAAGGGGCGATTAGAAACAGGACCAAGAAATCCATCCGAGCACAAAGGAAATTGGATTTTTATTTGTCAGAGGCGGAAGCATGAGCTTCAAAACCAATGTATGCAAGGAGTGGAAGCTTCCACGAGGTAGGAAGGATTGTTGACAAAATTCCTTACAGAGATGGGGTCTTCATGGAAATGCCATGATTGTAGGATAAGCACAAAAGGATCTGCTACACACATCCTTGCTTCCCATAAGTAGCCAACAGGCGTCAAATCTACTCAGCTCACCTTTTCCAGCCTATGTGCAGATAGTCCCATCCTTGGCGTAGCAAACCACCACTAGAACTAGGAAGACAAAAAGAGAAACAACCAACAGGTGTCCAACGTGCTAGGAGAGGAGACTTGGGTAGATGTTTCAACAACAAGTGCCGAAGAAGGAATGTGTGTAAAATGTGGGAGCACAACAAAGATTGTGAACAATATAAAAGCTGCCTAAAAGTCCCAGTGCTAAAGAGAAAACACAGACCAGCAAAAAAATTCTTCCACCTCACACAGCAAATGACCAAAACAAGGAGTATACGGGTCAATAAGAAAGTTAAAAAAACCAGCTCAAACCATAAGGAACAACAAGTAAAATTATGTAGTTAACAAGTTCCAACAATAAGATTAAAAAAGGCAGGAGGCACCTAACCCCACTCCCATTTTCCAGTTCAAAAACAAGTTTTAGTAGGTAAGGTTCAAATTCGTCCCAGGAAGAATTAAATTTAGTTGGTGAAGCCATTCGCTTGGGATAGTCGTTCTTGGTGGCTTCCATAAATTGTGAAATATTTGTAGTCCTTCACAATAAAATAAAATAAAAACAATCCCCTTTAATTGGGTGCCACACCAAAGGGCAGTACAACTATTGAAACATTGACTTGTTTTGACTATCATGGAAAATATAAAATTGATCATCGTATTGTTAAGATTGGTTTAAATATAATATAAGAACCTTATGATTAGTATAGCATTTCTTGATCAATCTAGTTACCTTCTTGTTCCCTAGTCATAGTTCCATAGAATTGTTTTGTTTCTTTGGTATGTATGTCACATCAAATAGAAATGATATAACCATGTGTTATATAGTTGGTGCAATGGTAAAATTTTTTATTAAGTCATAATTTTTCATGGTCAACCGTCTAGATCATGGCCCTATCTAAACTACACTACCCCAAGCTAAACAAGTAAACTTTATCCTTATGGTAATAAGTAATTATAACAATATTAAGGTGAAATCAATGATTAGATATTGGAGGAAACAAAGTTATAGTAAGTAGGAGGAAATTGATTAAGAAACTAAATATGTATACTTTTATCAAACTTATCAAGTAAAGCCTCAGTGTAAATTGTTTTAACTATTCGAAATAAATTCTCAAGCTTCAATAAAATCCTCGTTAATAGCGAATGAGATTTTAAAGATAATTTCAACTCGATCTTCTTCCTCTAACTCTTGCCAAGGTGCTTTGTAATCTTCTCTTAAGTGTGTTAAATGTGAACAAATGTGCAATGGAGGTATGAATGAGTTTTGGAAGCATAATTTTGGATAGATGGCCTTGTGGAATTAATTAACTCCTTTATTAGATAAATAAATTAAATAAATAATTTTCATATTAGAGATGACCTTAAGCTAATTACCCTACAGTGTAAAAGGAAGAAATTTAGATTTGTAAGAAGAATTGTACAAATCATATCCAGAATCTCTTAGAACGTAAGTTAAGAATTGAAAGATGTTTTATTAAGATAAATAACCTTCAAGAATTTCACATGGTGGTATGCCCTAACTGTAAGTGGATTCTGTGCTTGGACTTCTATGTTGTCTTGTTGAAAATAAAAGTGAATTATTCATGATGGGTGCTGTTTATATGGTCAATGTTGTGTCATGCTTATCGTGAGTTGGTTGTAGCTCTTTGTGATCACCTGTGGTGTATGTCTATACTTCAAGCAAGTTAAAAAAAATCTTGTATTTTATTGTGTTTTCTAGTGTGTGTGAATTTGTGTTTGTTACAGAGATGATGTGGCTCCATATAAGATTCCACATAATTTCTTGTCCATCGCACATCACCCAAGTCAAACCCATACCCCAAGGCATAATAAATGGGTGGTTGGGAGGGATTACAGACCTCTTACACACACCACTGCAACCCACACCTCTTAAGGACAAATTTTTAAACGTATGTAAGAAAGTGAAATTAAATCTAACCTTTTGCCTTATAAACACATAATGGGGTTTATTTTTGACCCCCCAACCCATAGGTAGGATGTTAGGTTAATTATTTACCTAATATTATTAATTATGCATTATATAATAAATTATTTAATTAATGTTATTAATTAAATAAATGTTGTTATATGGTTATATTTCTTCATAACCATCTAATTGTATATGGGTGTAGTTATATTGTTTTAACAGTATATTTGTAATTATTCATTTGTGCTTCCCAGATGTTATTGGAAGCTAATGTAATTTGGAATATGGTTGCACCTGTGCAACTTAGTTTCTTGTTTGTATTTGGCTGTGCAATATCTATAAATATTGCAGCCCATTCTTTGTAATGTTGGTTGATTGAGTTTAATAAATATAATCAGGCTTCCGCCCCTGTTGCTCAATCTACATTTGGTACCAGAGCGAGAATCTGGACCTGTGAGCCTGTGAAGGTGTGGAAAGAGAGAGCAGCAGAGATAGAGGAGTTTTGGAGAAGAGTATGCAACATAGAGAGCCTGTGCAGCCTCCTGCAACCTCCCAGCCCCATCCCTGCCTCCTGTTCATTCCAGGTGTCTGGATCATTTTTTTTGCACTGGTGCACCCAGCACCAGGAAAAATTTGCTGCAGGAGTATACTGTTGATGAACCATTGATTTGAGGCCAAGCTATAACTATTTGCTTGGGCATTTTTATTGTGGCCAAGCCATGTAATATACCTGAGTCGAACCATTACAAAGCATCGGCCGAGGTCTCTTACTGTTGCATTAGAGCATAAAGAGCACAGTTGCTGAAGGTCTCTTGCTATGTTTTATTAAAGAAGATTGTGAATTTCACTGGTAAATCTGTGCCATTTTGCACACGGGTCTTTGAAAGGTCGCCCCTACTCTACATGATCCCTACATATATAAAACAAAAACACAGAAGTGGTCGAAGCTCTTTTTTGCGCGGTGGAAAAGGTTGTATTGCCTTTGACCGTGGGACATTGTATTAGAGTCATCCACACTCCCTACCGGTAAACCTGTGCGAGCAATGCATCAAAGAAAACAAAACAAAAAAGGTGGACCCTTACAACCTACATAAGGAAAAACAACCAAAGTTTGCTGATTTGGCAAGCAGTTTGAAGCAAGACCACTGTGTACCATTCAACCTACACAAGGAAAAGCAAGGATCAAAACATCAACAAAATCAAAACAAAAAAAAAGCACCTACAAACAAGAAAAAAAAGCGGTGGCAACATCCAAAATGGGGGATAAACAAAATAGAGGCGGTTTGATTAGATTTAAAAGTAGCTTGAAGCAGTTTCCATTCCTACAAATGCAAAAACCCTAGGCCGTTCCTCCTCTACGACTCAGCCATGTGGACTCTTTCCTCAGCCACGTCGTTTTTTACAAAGGTTAGTCGATTTACACCTTGTTTAAATACAATCTTGTCCATTTTACTATTACAAATGCTTAAGTGGCCAAGGCGGTTAGAGGGAAAGACTTAGAAGTGGGAGGTGTGGGGTTCAAATCCCACCCCAACTTCTTCTTTTTTCAAATTTGGTAGAATTTTTGGCAGAACCGCTAACTTTAGCAGAAATATTCAAATTTAGTTATAACTAACTAAATTTAGCAGGGAAATCCCTAATTTAGGGTAAAAATTTTTTTCTCCCATTCAGCCTGTTTTTTCATTCCGGACAACTTTCTCCAAAAGGGGATACCTAAAAATTGCATTTTCAGTTGTTTTTTTGCAATTCTTTGCATTTTGGGTCGTATTGGGCTCAGGAGGCCACCAGGGCCCGCAAAACAAAACAAAAATTGCCTTCCATTCAAATTTTTCTAGATTTTTGAATGTAATTTGTATACTGCATTATATTGTACTAATTTGTAGGTTGCCATAGTCAACTGTAAACTTTGTAACTACTCTGAAACTGGTAGAATTGTAATACAAAACAGTATAAAATTGGTTCTGTAACACTCACGAGATCCTAGATCTCATTCGCAGTGTTCGGTATATATGGTGCCTCTGGGAAGCACTTACGGGTAAAGCCGTTGTGACTACTACTGCACTTAACGCCTAATATAGCTACAACAATGTCGTCTAGGCATCGACCCTTTAAATCAACGGGGAGTAATAAGGTCACAGTGCACACACTATGAGCCATCCCATCTGTCTGTGAATGATTGCACGACATAAATCCGGACTGAGAAATTATCCAAGTATATAGCAAAGTTATGCGCGCGTATGAGGATATTTCTTTGAGCCAGTGTCAATAATCACACAGACCCCATCAGTACTATCTTGGTACCACATATTGAATTCTTTCACGTACGTTAACACCTCTTTCACGTACCGTCGGGTATATAGAAAGGGCGAGCTTCTTCCACGTACCGCCGGGTATATTGAAAGGGTGCATATATAGAAAGGTTCGGTATATCAGACTGACGGTATATAGATTGGGAGACCTAATACCTGGAGTGATAAGAGCCAAACCCTATCAGTGATCTCTGCAAAATGGGCACCAATGCCCCCAAATTTTTTCTTCCAGATTCACAATTACTTAGAGGAAACAACTATGCTGCATGGAAGACTAAAATCAAGACACAACTTGAGTTTGAAGAAATTTGGCCTGCTGTGAATGGTACTCTGACCAGATCAACTACTGATACAACACAACAACGGTAGTTTGATAAAGTAGATCAGAAGGCCAAACTCATCATCTTGTTTGGAGTGTCCGATGATGTGTAACCCCACATTCGAGATGCCAAAACAACAAAAGAAGCATGGGATAAATTGAGCACAGTATATGAGGCCAAGAACAAGAATGTTATACTAAATTTGCAGAGTCAGTTACACACACTAAAGTTCAAACAAAATGAAAAAATTGAAGCTTTCTTAAGAAGAGTTACAAAATTGAGGGATTCACTTCTAGCCCTGGGAGAACCAGTCACAGATGATGCTCTCATTCCCATTGTTCTGAGAGCACTCCCCTCTTCTTACCACATTTTTGTCACAACACTAAACGTGTCAGATACGACAGTTGGTTTTGACAAACTGGTAAACCTACTACAACAAGAGGAAGCAATGCACAATAAGGATGATGAAGAGGAGTAGGCACTATCTTCACATCAAAAATGGAAAGGAAAAGGTAAAGGAAAACCTAATTCCTATAAGAAGTCCCAAAATCAAAATCAGTATCAAGGGGACAGACAACAGAAGAAGCAATGTCCTATCTGTGCAAAAGAGGACATAACCTACAAGATTGTTGGTATAATACTTACAAGAAAGGTTCATCAAGAAACTCTGGACCTCAACAACAACAATCTTACAAGGGACATTCTAACAACAATCATGGGTAAAAAAAGGGGAACTGGAAAAGAAGACCCCACCAGTAAGGTAATATTGCTGAGCAACAAGAACAATCAGACAATGAAGACTACTTGTTCACTGCTCGATCAAGTGAACCATCCACGTCATCTAGTGATGTCTGGTATGTTGATTCGGGAGCCACTCAACACATGACCGGCCACAGAGACTGGTTTATTTCAATGAGGGACACACCATCAAAAAATCATGTTTCATTGGGAGATGATTCTTCATATACAGTTCAGGGGATTGGGAACATTTCTCTACCCCTTGGTTCACACAAATGTAGACTATCAGATGTCCTATATGTCCCTGGGTTGACAAAGAATCTTCTTTCAGTTAGTCAACTCCTAGATCACAACCTAAAAATTGACTTTGATAGTCAATCTGACAAGAAAACGTGTTTGATTCGAGATAAATCAAGAGGCTCAAAAATAATTACAAAAGCCTCCAATGTGGGACGCATGTTCCAACTTGATTTTTTCACAGAGATGATCAAGCACTTGTGGCTAAGAACTCCACCTCAGCACAGTTGTGGCATAGAAGATTTGTCATGTAAGTTTCAAATATCTCGAAACACTTCACCGGTGTAATATGGTACATGGGCTACCATCTCTTCAGAAGGATATAGACAAATGTCCTCATTGCCTAGCAGGAAAACAACACAGAGCTTCGTTCCAAAGGAGTACATTTTGAGCTCATGGTAAACTTGACCTGGTTCATACCGATCTTTACAGTGGTGATGTAGCCAAGTCATTCTGGGTTCCAGTACTTCATGCTTTGTGTTGACGACTATTTGAGAAAAATGTGGATTTTTTGTCTTCGCAAGAAAAGTGAAGCATTTGAAACCTTCAAAAAGTTCAAAGTAGCAGTTGAGAAAGAAACTAGTTCATCACATCAGAACTCTCTGCTCAGATCAAGGGGGGAATTCACTAGTGATGAGTTCAGAGACTACCTACAAACTCACGGGATTCATGTCGACAAATGCCTCCTCCACACACACCGCAACAAAATGGTGTTGTTGAGAGAAGAAATCGTACTATCATGGAAATGGTGCGATGCATGATCGATGATTCCGGACTTGCAAAGACATTCTGGGTAGAAGCAGCAAAGACAACAGTGTATTTGTTTGAATAGAGTGCCCACAACTACTCTTGATGGAATAACACCACAAGAAGCATGGTCAAAAAGAAAACCATCTATTGCACACCTCAGAGTATTCGGGTGCAAAGCAAGCATGCACATACCCAAAATAAATAGAAAGAAATTGGACATGAAGTCACAAAAACTCATCTTCATTGGGTATAGTGAAGAGACTCTTGGGTATAGATTGATGGATCCTAAGACCAAAAAAGTCTACACTAGCAGAGATGTTGAGTTTTTTGAGAAGAAGGAAGTAGAGACTCCTCCAGACTCACAAGATGTAGATTTTTCACCTGTTGTAAAAATTGAAGCTGATGTTCCCTCAGAAGATGAAAGTAATGATGGGGATGATGGTGTTGATCAGATAGAACCATGACCCATGGGAACAGTTCAGTGTATGCCTAAATGGTGTACAAGTACATTACGAGATGCAAGAATGGATGCTCCACCGGATACATCCACCCCTGGACCACGGACTCGCAGTAAAGCAAGAGAAGAAGTTAACTTTGCTTTGATGAGTAGAGTTATTGAATCAGATGAGCCCTCTATAGTCCAGGAAGCCCTACAGTCAAAAGCTTGGAAAGATGCCATGGATTTTGAATATCAATCAGTGATGAAGAATAACACTTGGCAGCTTGTCGATCTTCCACCAGGGAAGAAACCCATTGGATGCAGATGGATATTTAAAACAAAGTACAAAGTAGATGGGACAGTGGACAAGTATAAAGCAAGACTTGTACAAAGGGGTATGTACACACAAAAAGAAGGCATTGACTATGAGGAGACATTTTCTCCCATAGCTAAGATCAAAACAATCAGGATGATCTTTGCTCTAGCTGTACAGTTTGGATGGAAAGTCCACCAAATGGATGTAAAAAGTGCCTTCCTAAATGGAGATTTACAAGAAGAAGTCTACATGACTCAACCTGAGGGATATGTAGTACCTGGTCAAGAAGCAAAGGTATGCAGACTCAGGAAATCTCTGTATGGCCTCAAACAGGCACCCCGGGCATGGTACATCAAGATTGATGAGCATCTCGTACAACATGGATTTGTTAGAAATCCATATGATCCCAATCTCTACCTCAAAAAGCAAGGGGGGGAGATGGTGATTATTGTTGTCTATGTTGATGATCTAGTCATCACTGGCAGTTCAGTGAAGATGATCGATGCAATGAAGAAAGATCTTAATCGATCGTTTGACATGACTGATCTCGGGTTGATGCATTACTATCTTGGATTTGGAAGTATGATAGAAAGAGAATCATATTTTTGTTTCTCAAATGAAATATACCAAGACTACACTCGAGAAGTTTAGGATGATGGATTACACACCAATTGCTACACCCATGGAGAACAGATTGTAGTTATCTTGTTCAGATCCATCTCCTGAGGTAAGTGCCACTCTCTATTGACAGCTGATTGGGAGTCTCATTTACCTGACCTACACTAGACCAGATATCAGCTTTGCAGTGAGCTATCTATCCAGGTTCATGCAGGAACCCAAATTTTGTCATTGGAAAGTAGCAAGGCACATTTTGAGATATCTCAAAGGATCAGTGGATCTTGGTCTAGAATACAAGAAGAATGAAAACTTCTTCTTGACTAGATATTTGGATTCAGATCATGCAGGTAACATTGATGATAGAAAATCCACTTCTGGATTTGTATTCTTTATGGGATCTAGACCAATATCATGGGGAAGTAAGAAACAACACTTTGTTTCTCATTCTTCCATAGAAGTTGAGTATCATTCTGCAGGAGAAGCTGTCTGTGAAGCGATTTGGCTACGTCGCATACTAGAAGGACTTGGAATACCACAAGACAAACTGACCACCATGTATGTTGACAATGAAGGTGTTCTCAAACTTGTTCGCAATCCAGTGTTTCATGAGAGAACAAAGCACATTGAGGTTCAGGTTCATTTCATACGTGAGCATGTGTTGAAGCACAACATCTAGCTTCAATTTTTTCCAACAACTGAACAACGGGAAGATATCTTCACAAAGTCACTTGCACGTGACAAGTTTGAGTTGTTCAGAGAGTTCCTCTCCACATCCCTTGAGACAATGCACAATTAAGGGGGGGAATGTTAGGTTAATTATTTACCTAATATTATTAATTATGCATTATATAATTAATGTTATTAATTAAATAAATGTTGTTATATGGTTATATTTCTTCATAACCATCTAATTGTATACAGGGTGTAGTTATATTGTTTTAATAGTATATTTGTAATTATTCATTTGTGCTTCCCGGATGTTATTGGAAGCTAATGTAATTTGGAATATGGTTGCACCTGTGTCAACTTAGTTTCCTGTTTGTATTTGGCTGTGCAATATCTATAAATATTGCAGCCCATTCTTTGTAATTTTGGTTGATTGAGTTTAATAAATTATCAAGATTCTACCCTTGTTGTTCAATCTACATAGATTAATTCACATGTCAAGCCTATATTTCAAAGGTGGATGGGTGGGGCAAAATTTTAAAATTGCACATTTTCTCCAAAATTCATAAAATGTAAAAGGAAACCCCAGGCCTGCTTTCAATCATATTTTTCCACGTGGATGGCTCTAATCTAAAGTTGAGAAAGGGAAAAATCAATGGTTGTTGTGCATTGCATCTTGTTTTGCCACCATTTTTTCTCCAAGACTCCTGGAGATGCGAATACGCATTGTTTTTCATCGTTTTTTAATGAAATTAGTTGTCATTTTTGTCTGTAAAGTGCAATTGAATGGATTTAGAGATTAATTTGTCAGTCCATGAATGTAAAGATTGATATTTTGAAGTTGGAATTACTTGGGAACTTGCACAAATGTGAATTACCAAAGAAGCTGGATAGAGAGAAAAATTATAGAGGAAAGAATGGGAAAAGGATGAAATGATGGAGGTTGCATGCACTAAGTATGAAAACATGCTCACAGTTAAAACAATTATGGAGATATTTGCAATGATTCACCTTTTTGAACAACTAGAAACTTTTTGTTATAAACCCGTCAAACATCGTTTTCTAGAAATCGTGATCAAACATTTAACAAAAAAAGGTTCCTCGAATATTATTTTCTTGGGGGCAAATCATTGGATGTAAATTTAGTGTTATCGAAAAAAGCATGCTTTAGTCATGCAAATGGTCAGGGGTTGAATTCTTAAGAGAAAATTTGAGAAAGCCCATCTTCCTGAGAGACCATCTGTGAAACCTGTTAATCTCTTGTGTTTTAGATTTGACCGCGTTAAGATGGTTGTGAGTGTATAGCCATTGACAAGCTCTAATACTGTTCAAGAAACTTTCCCCTACTGATAAACATAATAGATCTCAAATTAATCTATATTGATCTTGGGCAAAATTCTGTCTACTTTTATTTTAGAATTTTTTTCAAATTGTTTTGATGTTTCTATTGCCATCTTATGTTAAAATCCCTTTGAATCACATAGGATCTCATCCATGTGGTAGTTTAGTGGAATTTTCAATTTCATTGGGAGAAGAGCCTTCATCCTGTAATGAGATAAACAATTTAAAATCTCTTTACTGTCATTTTTTTGATAAATATTTTCTCTTAATCCTTTGAGTGTATCTTAGGAGTGAGACAACCAGGGGTCTTTAATTTTTAATTGAGCCTTTTAACTCAAGCCTTTGTGTTAAATTCTTGGAGATTGTGTGAAACCATGTAAATATGGTCCTCCATTGATGCACACCTTCGGGTTCAAGGAATATTTTAGCTATTTTGAAGCATTATGTCATTTAGTTTTCCAATTGTTGTAAAGGTTCTCAAAGTTCTGGAAAAAAATCAATTTTTTCCTGCTTAAACACCCACCAAAAATTATTCAAAAATAATAAATCATACTTGAACTTCTCTTGTTTTCCCTGTATGTCAACAAATGAATAAATTCTCTTGCTAAAACATGTAGAAGCAATCAGGATTCCATAATGTCTGTAGTAACCTTAGCCTTGTTTAGACAAATATTACCATTCTTTATAAGTGACAATTCATGTGAGTTAAATTGTGGTGCATTAATCATATTTTCGCAAGGTTTCCTTTCAAATTTGTGCAAATAAGGATACCTTCATTCTCCTTCACCAATAGAGGTTAAAAAATGGGTCCACTCACCCTGGTTGAAAGGCAAAACCTAAAGTAGTGAGGATAGATCAAATCCTTTCAAAGGTGCTATCCATTTCTCCAACATCTGGGTGACAAAGAGCCAATTGAATCACCTCCCTGGCTACAAAATGACTCATAATATGATCTTTTTGTCTCTCAGTATCTTGCTAAATTTGTGATGTTTCTCAGCTTCCAAGGGAGAATCAATTTGGATACCAACATGGCCAACATCCTTATAATTTTGAAAAGTGATGGCTGAAACATGACTCCAGATGAGTTATATGGTGTCATTGTGGACATCCCTCATAAGAAAAATACAATGCTTAAGGACTAGTATGAGTTTGAAGGAGAAAATTAAAGTGAATATGCATAATTCCTTTTTCCATACATTTAATTTCAAACATGGTGATGGAATATGACTCAACGTATTCTTTATTCCGTATTCTTTCATTCACTTTATTATATTCTTTGGAATGACAAGGTGATTACCCATTACCAAGATTGCAATCTATTTTAGTATGGGGTAATGTTAGAGGGAAACAAAGGGGCTAAGTATTGGGCACATGAATATATAGCACTTGAAGAGCACGTGGTGCTAAAAAATTGTTGAAGCACCTAGGATTGGGAATTTGCCATTTCTATTGTTAAGGCTATTTTTGAGTTAGCATGCTAAGCACACAAATACATGAAGACTTACAGTCCACGTAGGGGTATGTTGGGAACAAGATTCAATTGTTCACCATGCATAAGCTAGGCTAATAATAGGATTTATACTCAGAGTTAACTATGTCAAGGCTAATGTTAGAGCACTTGTATGTTTTGCATCCTTTTATAAAGGTGCATGGCTATTATTAGCATGCATCCTATTTGGAGATAGTGCATGGGTGGTGAAGCACAAGTCTCCACTCCTATATATATGTACTGAATGCACAATTAAGCTGTATGGCACAATTAAGTGAGTGTCAATTATTGTAGAGTTATGTTGTTGGTTTTGTCGCATGCATGACTCAACATGAAGATACCTGTATAATGTATGAATCCTTCTATGTTTTAAAGTATTTAATACAATGGATCATATTGGTTGGATAATGGTGTTAAACATGACTGAAACTGATTCTTGTATTGTAAATTTTTTTATAGTGATTTTTTATTTCATCTTCTATATATTCTAGGATCTAGAGTTGTTTTATGCACTGTGGACTGCTTACTATTGGTTATGAATTTGCAAATATATATATATATATATATATATATATATATATATATCCATAGTATATATATATATATATATATATATATGATATATATATTCACTATCATGCTAAAATTTTGTACAAACAACTCTAAAGAGGGAATTGGTGCCTTTTCGTGCTTTGGGTGAGCACAAATCTCAATCTAAGTGATATGCCAACATGCCTGGGTCATTTATAGTGAATTCTAGGTTGCATCAATCAAGGACTGTAATGATGAAAATATGTATTTATTTATAGTGATATAGTTTAATGATGAAATCCAATCATGACATACTAAAGTGCAAACCCAATCTTCAAGTAGTTGAACCTGAAATCGTGAAGAGTGGATAAGATCATCGTGGTATTGAAAAGGACTACATTTCTTAGTTAAGGCATGGCCATCATCTTTTAAGGTAGACCACTATTAACTAATGTACAAGAATTTATAGGTTGTGGTGTGGTCACCAAAATGTCCACAATAGGTTTCCCCATGTGTTTTGTTAAGGAAAAAGGAAACTACATCCTAAGAAACATACAAAAGTAGAGAACCATTAAAACATTTATATTAGAGGATATTGTCTTCCAGAACTGATTGTAGAGGGTTTTTCCATATTTTTGTAGGTATGGAATCCATATAAAAAATAAGAGGATAATTGATAGAAGGTTGTATGGTAGGTATTATTTTTATCTAGACTCTTAATTGGTCTTTTGTAGGATTTTAGTGTGTAGGATTTTGGTGGGGTTAAATTTTGTTAGAAATATGCATGCATATGCATACGTGTAATTTCCAATCATATCTTTTTAGGGAAGTTGAATTTTATTAACTTATTTTTATTTTAAAGCTTTAGTGGCTATTTAGCTTGGATTCTTAATTTTAGGAAATAGATTTAAATCAAATAAAACAAAAGAAATCTATTTTAAATCATGCACAGCATGCACTATTTTTGGGTAGTAGTTTAATTTCTAGAAAGCTATGTTTTTAGGGTTATAGATGGTTTTTTAGTAGCAAAAAATTGTAGTTGTTTTACAAGCAAGTAATGATGTACATTGAAATTCACACAATATGCATGCATAACTTGATTTTAATGAGATGAAGCTTTGAGTATGATGACAGCTTTCATTAATGGAGATTACGTAGAATAGTCCTAGTTTGAGAAAAATAATCTATTTATTATGTGTTTAATTTTATTTAATTCTATTTTTTTTGTTCACTATTTAAGACTACATATTTTTTACAAATTGGTATCAGAGTAGGTTTTTCCAGCAATTTATTAAATTGGTAGCAAGGTATGGATTCTACATCCGGTATTCAGACACCACAAGTTAATGGAAAGAATTATGAGTATTGGTCATTGACCACGAAGGAACTATTTAGATATCAAGAATTATGGGAGATAGTTGAGAATGAGTACACAAAGCCTGAAAGATGCACCAACGTATAACACACTTTCTCATGAAGAGAAATATACTTTGACGTAGGTAGGGAAGAAAGATACGACAAATTTATTTTCTATATTCATTGGGAAATGGATGAAAGCATCCTTCCCAGAATGGAAACAACTAATCAAGAAAAGACTGCATGGGACACAAAATAAGTTGCATATCAAGGTGAGGAGAAAGTAAAAACGGACCAAGCTACAGTTACTTTGTAGAGATTTTGAGAATTTATAAATAAAAGACTAAGATTATGTATAATATTTTTTAGTTTATGTAGTTAGATTAGTCAATAAAATAAAATCCCATGGTGAGAATCTTCAATATAAAAGCATTATTGAAAAATTGTCTTAGGATTTTTCCTACAAAATTTGATCCTCTAGTTGTTTCTATTTAAGAATCTAAGGATCTGAGTCAAGTTTCTATTGATGAGTTGCATGCACCACTAATCAATCATGAATAGAGGATGAATATATCATATATGCAAGTCTAGCTCAAGATTTTGTATCTCAGACAATAGGTATTCTTTGAAAAATAAGAGGTAATTTCAACCCAAGATGCAGAGGAAGAAGTTCATCTAGAGGATGCATCAGTGGTTCATCAAATTTATGTGGAAGGTACAAGAGTCAAGAACATAGCTATGGTCAGAGAAAATACAAGTCTCATGTTCAGTGTCATTATTGTAAGAAGTATGGGCATTATGCTTATGTTTGTAATAAAAAACAATATGATCAGGAGAGGAAAAATCAAAATCAAGTTGGAAGTTCTATTTCTAAACCTATGGTTATTACATGCACAAGGATTGCCAAAGCAATACCTTCTTTATCCCCTATTGAATGTTATTTTTCAAAAGAGAGTCCATGTGATGTATGGTATTTGGATTCAGGTTGTAGTAATCACATGACAGGTAATCTAGATTTGTTTTCTATTTTGGATGATTCAGTTAAGAGTGATATAACTCTTGGAAATAACAACATTGTGTCTGTAAAAAGAAAAGGCACAGTTAGTATTCTAACAAGATAGGGGGAGGAAACAAGTATGCAAGATGTTTATTATGTTACAGGTTTGAAACATAACCTTATGAGTATTGGACAGCTGGTACAGAAAGAATACCGAGTCTATATGGAAGACAATGAGTGTGTGATTGTGGAAAAAGATCCTAACACTCAGTTGATTGTAAAAGTGAAGATGAGAAGAAATAGGATGTTCCTCCTTGATATTAAAACCTGGAAAAATGAAGAATTCAGATTTGTTTGCAGTAAAATTAGCAGCTCAGTTTGCAACAAATTCTTGTGCTAAGCCAAATCAACCTTTTGTTGAGTCCTGCACTCAAACAGATGAGTCCTGTGCCAATGCAAATCAGGTTTTTGTTGCAGCAAGCGAGCCATGTGCTAATTCCTCCATAAATACAGTTGAGTCCTATGTTGAAGGAACACAATCAACTTTTCATTCAGTCACAAAGGATGAATCATGGCTTTGGCATCTAAGGTATAGGACATTTGAATTTTGGAGGTTTGAATTTACTTCATAGAAATAATATGGTTAAAGGTTTTCCATTGATTCAGAAACCAGAAAGGGTATGTGAAGGTTGTATTTTGGGGAAGCAACATAGAGATTCATTCCCAGTTGGCGAAACAACAAGAGCAAGAGCACCACTTGAGATTGTACACTCAGATTTATGTGGAACTATGCAGATAGCTTTTATTAGAGGTTGTATTTATTTTATGAAATTCATTGATGATTACACAAGGAAGACACGGGTTTATTTTATGAGAAATAAATCTAATGACTTTGATACATTCCAACAGTTCAAGGCATTAGTGGAGAAGCAAAGTGGATACTACATCAAAGTTCTCAGAACGGACAGAGGAGGTGAGTATGTTTCTAACGAGTCTATGAATTTTTGCAGATATCATGGTATACACAAGCAGTTTACTTCCAGGTATACACCATAGCAGAATGGTGTGGTAGAGAAGAAAAATAGAACCATCATGGAGATGGAGAGAAGCATGTTGAAGGAAAAACATCTTCCAAATGATTATTGGGTAGAAGTAGTAGCAACTTCTGTTTATATTTTGAACAGGTGTCCAACGAGACTTGTTAGGAACATGGTTCCTCAACAAGCATGGACTAATAGGAAACACAGTGTTTCACATTTCAAAGTTTTTTATTGTGTAGCGTGTGCACATGTACCTGATGAGCTAAGGGAGAAATTAGAAAACAAAGGAGAAAAGTGTTTTTTTGTTGGGTATTCAGATAATAAAAAAGCATACAAGTTATACAATGTAGTCATTGTAAAGGTTGTGATCATCAGGGATGTACAGTTTATTGAGAATTAATCATGGGATGGAAGTATAGAGAAAACAGTGAGTATAACAACTACTACTCCTCATGATGATATGCCAGATGAAACTTTAGAGAAGCAAGGTACTATATCTACAAATATTGAACATGCACCACAAGTTGTAGCACAAGCTACACCTCCATCTATAGTCAGGAGGTCACCAAGATTTCAGCCATCTTCAGCCATGCAAGAGACACCACAGAGAACACCAAAAGATACTCCATCATCACAAATCATTCCTACATCGAATAGCCCTGCCCAACATAAAACAAGAAGTTTAAGTGAGATTTATAATGTTGATACAACTAATTCATTTTTAGTTTTTGCATTATTTTCTCAGGCTATAGATCCAGTATATTATAAAGAGGCTATAAAGAATGAAGTTTGGGAAAAATCCATGGATGATGATATTGATGCTATAGAGAAGAATCAGACATAGGAGCTGATGGATCTTCCAAAAGGAAAGGACATGATAGGAGTCAAGTGGGTCTACATGGAAAAATACAATTCTAATGGAAAATCACATAAACATAAAGCAAGGCTGGTTGCAAGAGGTTTTATGCAGCAATATGGAGTTGACTACAACGAAACATTTGCACCAGTAGCACGTTTGGACATGGTAAAAATGGTTTTAGCAATTGTAGCTCAAAACAAATGGCCTATTTATCATATGGATGTTAAATACACATTCTTGAATGGATTCCTTGAAGAGGAAGTTTATGTAAATTAGCAAGAAGGTTATGAGATAGAAGTTCATGAAGGAAAAGTATACAAATTGAAGAAAGCGTTCTCTGGTTTGAAGCAATTACCTAGAGCTTGGTACAATAGAATAGATTCTTATTTGATTGAGAATGGTTTTAGTAGGAGCAGCAATGAGCCTACATTATGCACCAAGATAAATGACCAAGGTAAGATTATAATTGTTTGTTTATACGTAGATGATTTGATCATTACTGAAAATCTATGTACAAAGTCATTCAAATCAGCCATGAAGAAGGAGTTTGAGATGATAGATCTTGGTCTTATGCATTACTTTTTGGGCATTGAAGTCCAACAATCAGAAGATAAAGTGTTCATTTCACAAGAAAATTATGTAAATGATGTTTTGAAAAGGTTTAACATGTTGAATTATAAGCCAACGCCAACACTGGAGTTGCAGTAGGTTTGAAGTTGAGAAAAGAGGATGAAGGATCATTTGTGGATCCAACATTGTTTAAAAAGTTGGTTGGAAGTCTTATTTATTTGACAGCCACAAGGCCTGATATTATGTATGGTGTGAGCCTCATATAAAGGTTCATGGAATCTACAAAAGTTTCACATTGGCAAGATGGAAAAATAATTTTGAGGTATGTAAGGGGAACAAGGAATCATGTAATTCTTTATTCAAGTTCAGATGAGTTCAAACTAATTGGTTATACAGATAGTGATAGTGCTGGAAGTATAGATGATTGAAAAAGAACATCCGGCTATACTTTTCACTTTGGAATAGGAGTGGTTTCATGGCATCAAAGAAGCAACCCATTCTCACGTTATCTTCAGCAGAAGCAGAGTATGTAGCAGCAATAGGAGCAACATGTCAAGTTGTTTGGATGAGAAGAGTTTTGACAGATTTACAACAAAAACAAGAGGAAGCTACACAGATTTTTTGTGACAACAACTCAGCCATAACATTGTCCAAAAATCATGTTTTTCATAAGAGGATCAAACATATTGATATGAGATATCATTTCATCAGGGAGCTGGTGAATGAAAAGGAAATTCATCTTGAATTTTTTAGATCTGAAGATTAGTTTGCATACATTTTTACAAAGGCTTTAGCAAAAGAAGTTTTTGAATATTTGAGAGATTGTTTGGGAGTTTGTGATCCTGCACATGGCAGATCTAAAAAAGAAAATGCAGCTCCAGAAGAGTGAAAGCTACAGTTTGAAATTATGGGGGAGTGTTGGAAATATGCATGCCCATGCATAGTGAATTCCAACCGTAGATTTTTAGGAGAATAAAATATATTTAGTTTGCTTTAGTTATCTCAACTTTATCTTATTTTTAGGATTAGATTTAATTCAAATAAATCTACTTTATTTCATGCACACCCTCCGAACCCATATGCAAATGAACAAGATATGACAAGTACTATATTGGAAGAATGTTGTTACTTGTTGGATTTTTCTTTCAACAATGCTTACAAGAAAGGTCAAAAGGCAGGACGAATCGGAGCATTGAAGCTCTGCATTGTGGGGAGGGGAGGTTTTTATAACAACATGCAATATCACTTGCAAAGAGGAGGTATAAGTATGAGCCAGTACAAGCCTCCGTGATCTATTCCTTGCCCTTCCCCTTTGCACCACATTTTGAATGACCACGTCATCGCTACATACAAAAGCACCCTCACCTCCCGGAATGTCTACCACAACTCTAACTAGAATGCTCATAAATCAAACTTGGCATTCTCACACTAGGTTTCATGCTCATATTAACTCCTTTTCTCAAATAGTATGGTGCAAAGTGCCTAAATAAAATATTAAGATTCTAGCAAGAGTCTCACTATTCCTATCCCTCAGATATGTTAGTAAGGCTAAAATGGTCATGGCCAACCAATAAGTTATATTTTTTTCCATCTATTTAACCTACAAATTTATGCAATGTAACTATGATAAGACCATCCATCTTTATTAAGAGAGGCTTGTCTATGTATCTTTTCCATACCCTAAAGAAACTTGCTCTCCACTTTCAAGATCCAACACGTGTCAAAAGTGATGATCCACAATCTTTACGCATAAAATTGATTTACCTAATTTAAGCACAAATGCCTAAACTACACAAAAAAATTAACTCATCAAACCCTATCAAAAATATTGTAATGTACATTAAATCAAAGATTTAAGAGAGTTACAAATGTCCCAAACAAACAATTAGGAAGAAATTATCAACATTTGCATTAAATAATAAAAAGATAGTTCATAACTCTCAAATTGATATACCTCATGGATTAAAAGCATAAATTTTAAAAGAAATTAGAGAAGACTCACAAAATAGAACAAAAGACAATTTTTTAAAAATGACATTGATTCGATACTTCTATGAAAGTAATGAAAATGGAGGACTACAACATACACCTCTAGTGTATCAAGTCAATATTGGACATTGCTAGCTTACCATGCTACTTGTATAGGTCCCAATAGACAATTCAATATCTTCTAAATTTTCCCAATGACATGAAATGATGTTGAAATGTATTCTATCATACTTTTTGACATCTAATCCCTACCAAATAACCAAAACGAGGTAATAACATGAATTGTAACTTGCTCGAGCAACCCATGCTTATGGGTTTCAATGCATCTCAAGCTAAGAATCAAATATCATGTAGTTATATGCAACACAGTATCCATCTTTAGTTGAGGGGAGCCTCAAACCGAGCTCTCTAGGCCTAAAAATAGAAAACCACATGGATATTGTCCACTTTTTATTTCTATAAAGTGACACTTGACTATGTAGTTTCGGCATCACCTAAACGTAAACTTATTGTCCACTTTAAGGTTCAAACATGTGTTAAAATAAATAATCCATATATGCTTTATGCCCACTATTTTACCTAATTTTATCATAGATGCCTAATGAACTCAAAAAATTAAACCAAACAGATCTTGATAAAATATTGTAAAGTAAAATAAGTCAAAAATTGAAAAATGTAAAAAAAAATGGATAGATATTTCACAAGAAATGATCATCATTCGAATTTATCAAGAAAAAGGAGAGATTTTACCTCAACTTGACATGATTGCATACAAAGATGAACTAAGAATCACAACATAGATCATAAGAGATCCCTAAAAATATGGCTTTGATCTAATGCTCCTCATATATTAATGGCAATAACGGAAAAAAACAACAAGACATAGTGTACCAAGCCAATGGTGGAGACCTCTAATTTAGTATATTGTTGCTTCAACATGTCATGAACTTTGTGTGTATTTTTCGTTTTCTCCAGATATAAAAAACCCTCTTCAAAATATGAAAATCATATAGTATGAGGATGTCAAAAATGTCTTGTGTTGTGTAATTTGACATATTAACTCTAAAAACTAACCGAGACAAGGTAATATCAAAAAGACTAATTGATTCACATGACAAATCCTTCTAGGTTGATCTAGACATATCTTAATACCAGTAACTGATCAGATAACTTTATGTAGAATAGTAGCCCCTTAAGGTGAGAGAGGCCAATCCTATCTCTAGCACTGCGAAAATCAAAATAGCTAAATAAATATTTTCCTAACTGGTTTCCTTGTATAAACATGTAAAATATATTAGATCGTTACAAAACAGAAAAAAAAAAGATGGAAGGAAAATATCATAGTAGAAGTCTTCCAACACATACAAAATTTTAAATATCATATCATATCAATCATATGAGAAAATTTTGTATGTGTTTAGACGACTTAAAATTATTTAAAATGTCTTAGAAGACTTTGTTTATTTAGGATTATTGAATTTAAAATAACACTTATTGGCATGTAAGTCAACCATGAAAACCATAAATTAGATATTACCAATCTGACTAGAAAAAAAACTCAAACATTCAACAAACGTAACAATGACAGAAACCAATGATAAGGTTTGTTCTAGTGTCTCAAGACACTAATAACATCTGTAAGTTTACCCTATGATGCAAGGTAAATACTTTTCTAAGTATTTTAACACTCTTATTTTGCAAATTATGATGGTTTCATTTCAATATTTTTAAGCATGAAATAATGTGAAATCTAAAAAGTGTAGATCTTTACGTGTATAAAGTTAGGAGAAATGTTAAAAATTAATGGGACTCAACAGACGTAATCCTGAGTTCAAATATGATCCACGTAACAAACACATCTGATTAGTTATAAAAGACATGATGGAAAAAATAGAATTGCATGATATGATGGAGAAAGTGCATTTGTTTGTGAAATAAGTGGCCCGACCGAGATGGCATGGACCATACGAGTTTCACTTAATACAATTCAAATTGCATCCCCAGTTGTTATGCTATGTTTTTAGAAATATCATGGTTGTCCAAACCTATATACAAATGAACAAGGGAAGGAAAGCATTATGCAATAATATTGCTTATTGTTGGATTCTTATTTCAACCATGCTTATAGGAACGGTCCAAAGAAAGGAAGAATCATAGTGTTGGAGCTGTTACATTTTGGCAAGGATAAGATTATATAATATGATGCAATATTGCTTGGAAATAAGAGGTAAAAAGTATGAGTGAGTAAAATCTTACTAGATCCATCCCATGACCTTCTCATTTGTAACGTATTTGAAACAATGGATTCATTATATCATACGATAACACCCTTGCCTACTCAAATAACTACCACGACTCTAGCAAGGATGTCTCACTTTGATTTTGTTGTTGTACACTTTAATTAGCCATTCTTGCATTAGTTTTTTATACTCATATTAGCTCGTCTTCTTACATAGTAGGGTATGAAGGGCCTATGTAAAATAATAACCTATGATCTCCTTATCATTTATCTATGTTGGTAAGTTTGAAATATTTTCCTAAAAATATATTATTATTTTTATTAAATTTTTGTTGTTATATATTTCAACTTGTAAACATGTGTAATTGTGTTTAGATAAGTCCATATATCATTATAAATCAAGGCATGTTTGTGTATCTTTGGCATACCCTAAAGGATATTATTCTGCACTTTTAGGTTCCAATTCATATTAAAAGTGATGATCAAAAATACTTTATGATTGTTGTTTTAGCTTATTTAAGCATAAATGCCTATATTATACAAAAAATTAACTTATTTAACCATATCAAATATATTGTACAATATATTAAATCAAAGTATGAAAATTTTAAAAAATGCATAAATACTTGACAACAAACTACCAACATTATAATTGAATGAAAAAGAGAGAGTTTGTACCTTAAAATAAAGATATACATGGAGAAAAACCTAGACTAAGATAACTTAGACTAGGATCACATAATAGAACAAAAAAACATCTCGAAAAATATTTCATTTATATAATGATCCTAGGAAAATAATCAAATTGGATGAAAAAAGTAAAATCTAATAGTGCATCAAGTCAATAGTAGACACTGTTAGTTTACCATGTTCATCATGTAGGTCCTAAATTTTTCATACAACTTGATATCTTGTGCTAGAAAATTTAACACATTCTAAGTTTGCACAATGATGTGAAAGGTTGTCAAAATATTTGTTATAGTATAATTTTATCTCTAAGGCCCTAACAAATAACCAAAATAAGGTAATAAAATTAAAAGTAATTTGCCCCAAAAAAACCCCACTCTCATGGGTTGCTTTTTATATCAACACAAAAGTTTGCACTCATGTAGGTATATGAAAGATAGTATCCCTCCCAATGGTTAAAGAAGCCTTAAAATCCCTCTCCATTCCTAAGAAAATAATAAATATCTTATGTACACTTTCTATCTCGATGAATTTAGGGTTCGATGTGGATTTTTAACATAACCTTTAAAAATTCATTCTTCACATCCAGGTTCTAATATGTGTTTAAGTAAATTATCCACACTACTTTATGCTTAATGATTTACCTAATTTAAGTTAAAAATGCTTAAATTACACAAAACATTTAATAAATCATGTTTTAATACAATATTGTAAAGTATAGTAACTTAAAAATTCGAAACTGTGAAGAAAGGTTAGATATTTAAGAGGAAACTATCAATTGTTATTTGACTTGAACATGTTTTTAAAAAGGTAAGACATTTTGAATTTTTGGTTGACATATGGAAAGTAAGGAAAATCTAGAATGGAACAAGAAAAATGATATATTCGTACCTAATACTGAAATACTTGTTTAAAAAGATAATCTAAAACTCACGAAATAGATCATAAGAGATCCCTATAATTATGGATTTGATACCATGTCCCTTAAACAATAGTAGAAACGATGCACAAAGGAAACAACAATATTTTACAAGTCCATAGTGGAGACCATTAGTTTACCATCCTTATCATACACTGTCATGACCTTCATGTGCATATTCATTTTACCCTAATAGAAAATAACCTCTTACAAAATTTTAGAATTATGTACAAGGACATCAAATTGTCTTTTGTTGTGTAATTCGACCTCTAAAATCTAAAAACTAATGAAAAAGTGGTAATAATGTGAACATTAATTGACTTAGTCCACCTATCATTGTGGGATTCTATACATATTTTGATAAAAATAAAATATAATGTAGTTTAAAGTAGAATATTATCCCTTTACAGGTGGGAGATACCTCAACTCTATACTTGAACCTATGAAAATGAAAACAAATATATGAATATTCTCTTAGTCTATTTCTTTGTATAAACATGTACAATAGATTAGTGATTAATTAAATGTGGTAAAATGGTATTTAATTTACTAGGAACATACACTAAATAAAATCAATACATGTTTGTGTATCTTGGCATACCCTAAAGGATATTTTCTGCAACTTTTAGTTCCAATTCATATTAAAAGTGATGATTCAAACAATACTTTATGATTGTTGTTTTAAGCTTATTTAAGCATAAGTTGTGGCCTATATATATTAGCAAAAAATTAACTTATTTAAGGTTGATCCGGACTATGCAGGATGGTATGTGAGTGTCAATATATTAATCAACTATTAAATTTAAAAAAATGCATAACTACTTGACAACAACTACAACCATTATACTTGAATGAAAAGAGAGAGTTTGTACCTTAAATAAAGATATACATGGAGCAAACCTAGACGAAGATCTTAGACTAGGAGCACATAATAGGAACAAAAACATCTCGAAAAATAGTTCATTTATTCTATGATCCGAGGAAATATCAATTGATGAAAAAAGTAAAACTAATAGTGCATCAGGTTCACTAGTAGACACTGTTAGTTTACCATTTCTCAATTAGGTCCGAAATTTTTCAACAACGTGATATCTTTGCTAGATAAATTTAAGCACATTCTAATTTGGCACAATGAGTGCGGTTGTCAACATATTTGTTATAGTATAATTTTATCTCTAAGATCCCTAACAAATAACCAAAATAAGGTAATAAAATTACAAGTAATATTCGCCCAAAAAACCCACTCTCATGGGTTTGCTTTTTATATCACACAAAAGTTTGCAACCATGTAGTATAATGAAAGATAGGGAATCTCCCTCCAATGGTTAAAGAAGCCTTAAATCCCTCTCCCTTCCTCAGAAAATAATAAATAGCTATGTACACTTCTATCTCATGAATTTAGGTTCGATGTGGATTTTTAACATAACCTTGAAAAAAAAAAATTCATTCTCCACATCCAGTTATTCTAATATGTTGTTTAAAAGTAATTATCCACACTACTTTATGCTTAATGATTGACCTAATTAAGTAAAAATGCTTACATACACAAACATAACATTTCATAAATCTGTTTTAAATTAATACAATATTGTAAAGTATAGTAACTTAAAATTCCGAAACTGTGAAAAAGGTTAATATTAAGAGGAAACTATCAAGTGTTTTTGACTTGAACATGTTTATAAAAAGGTAAGACATTTTTGAATTTTTGGTTGACATATGGAAATAGGAAAATCTAGAATGGAACAAGAAAATATATATTCGTACCTAATACTTAATACTTGTTTAAAAAGATAATCTAAAACTCCCGAATAGTCATCAGATATCCCTATAATTATTGATTCGATACCATGTCCCTTAAACAATAGTAGAGAAACATGCACAAAGGAACACAATATTTTTACAAGTCCCTAGTGGAGACCATATAGTTAACCGTCCTTAATCATACATGTCATGCCCTTCATGTTCAATTCGTTTACCCGATAGAAAATAACCTCTTACAAATTTTAGAATATGTACAAGGACATCAAATTGGTCTTTGTGTGTAATTCCGACCTCAAAATCTAAAATCTAATTAAAAGTGGTAATAATGTGAACATTAATTGACTTAGTCCACCTAGCATTGTTGGATTCTATACCTATTTTATAAAATAAAATATCATGTAGTTTAACGTAGAATATTATCCCTTACAGGTGGAATACCTCAACTCCTATACTTGAACCTATGAAAATGAAAACAATATAGATATTCCGCTTAGAGTTTATTTCTAGTTATTTTCTTTGTATAAACTGTACAATAGATTAATGATTACTTAAAATGTGGTAAAAATGGTATTTAATTTAACTAGGAACAACAATAAATAAAATCAATACATAAATATAGAAAATGACCCAAAAAACTAGTCTAATGAAAATAAAAAACCCCAATGTGCCAGAAGAGTAAGGAAATTATTTAGCTGATCTGAAGGCTGATCTGGACTATGTCGTAAAATGAAATCAATATTATGGAAATAGGAACAAACATGCAGAGGTCCCAAAAAGGACATATCTGAGATGTTTGGTTGGACTGGAGCACCCGACAGAGGATCTGGTTGTCTGTGCGCACCCTAGTTTGTGTTTTGAGTCCCCTGGTTTATGCAGGAGGTCCAAAAACAAAACTTGTAGGGTTGGAATATGATATGAATCCCTCGATATTTGTTGCATGTAAGTTCTTTTCTCTATAATGAATGTCCTCAATGACCAGTGGTAAAAGATAGACCTGTAAAACCCCAAAACAACCATCAAACCCTAAAAAAGAAAAATTCAAATGAAGGGGTCAGACTGTCCTAAGCTACCACAAGGTGGACTTACTAACTGTGTACTACACTACATCTTAGACCCAATCTATAGTTCCCACAAAAATAAATAATAAACAATATAAATTAAATGCAGTTGGTGAAATCAAGTTTGTCAGGGGAAGAATTTATTTAGGTGCATGTGAGTTGGAGAGGTGGGGGAGAGGCAAAGAGTGTAGTAGGCATTTTAGTAGGGTATGGGCCGCCTTGAAATGTCACTTCAAGACCTCTCATTTTTCTTTCTCAATAATTCATGCACTTTATTTGTGATCTCTAGCTATTTTCCATGTTGAAGAAAAGTTAACTTTAAAAATTTGCAGGCTTACACACTCACATAATTAAATAAAATAAATGTTTATCCCCTATCGCATCCACATTTTTATATTTACGCCAGAGGCGTGGCTATAGTGCACTTGGTGTCCAACGACGACAGTGTGCAGCTTCCTACTGCTTGTCATCAGATCCCCCTGTTTCACCTGCCTATCAAGGAGTGCCGGTGTGTTGGTTCTTTGGTGATCTGCGTGTCCGTTTTTGGCTGCAGCTGTCACTGTTAATTATTTCAAACCCTTCAATATGGTCTTCGCTTGCATGTGTGGTTTCTTCTATTCTTATCTGTTATCGCTTTGCTTCCGCCGCCCCTGTTTCAAACCTTCAGTGCACAGGTTTGTTTTGCTATTTTTTCATGTTCGTTGCTGTTTATTTTCTTTGTTTTCTATTATAGGTAATTAATTTTCTTATACAATGATCTAAACTATTGCTTGTTGTCTTAATGTTTGCTTCCATTTTGTCCTTCTTTTCCCATAATGTTTTGCATATAACAGTTCCCCGATGAACATTCAAATGCATTACTTTCAAATTGATATAAAAAAATAGTAGACAAACAGCTTGGCAAGAGAAATCAGGGTGTACGCAAGCTGACCTGTAGACTTTGCCTCTGTAACAGGCAAGGTTTGAAACCCGGAAAATCCGAAGCAATAACCTAAAATAGTACCTCGAGGGAAAAAAGCGTAAGCCTAGAGAGGTGTAGGATGGCAAGGTTGGACATGCCATGGGAAAAAAATGAGATGATTGTGGAGTTCTATTGGGAGAAAAGGCATGTGAACTGTTTCATAAAATGCCTCAAATAAATGTGGGCTCATGGAATGCCACGATTGTAGGATATGCACAATGTGAATTTGTTGAAAATGCACGTGAAGTGTTTGATAGAATGCCTTGAAGAGATGTGATCTCAAGGAGTGCCATGATTGTAGGATATGCACAAAATGGACTTGTTGAAAAAAACCCATGAACTGTCCCCGTATGTAACTTTACCTACTTGTGTCGTTGTATTTGCTACCCGTACATTTTGTCAAAATAACCTTATCAAAATGTATGTTAAAAGTAGAATGCAAAGGGGATTTTTGTCAGATGTTGTAGTTGCAAATGGCTTGCCAGACATGTATGCAAAATGTGGAAGAATACACAGGGCACATGAATTGTTTGACAAAACTTCTAAAAAAAAGTGATTTTCTTGATGACGCTTTAAGGCTTTCCAAAGAAATACCTCAACTAGATGTCCTCCTCGCGGAGTGCCATGGTTGCAAGATATGCAAAACCTAACTCCAAAACCTTTTCCATCATCCCCCCTAGTATGTGCCAACACATGAGCTTTATACCACAGGGTGTGGGCGGGCACACAAACTGTTTGGGACAAATACCCTCAAAGAAATGTGATCTAATGAAATTCAATGATAGCATAATATCAACAAAATGGTGGTCTTAATGAGGCTTTTAGAATTTTCAAAGAAATGCCTCAACCTGATGTCATCTCATGGAATCCCATGTTTGAGGGCTCTGTTGGAAGCGAAGCTTACTACAGATAAGATCCAAGTTGTTGAGGGTTGTGGGTTTTGGTTCGCGAGTCCCTTCAATAACGAAAATATTAACAGATTTCTTTGTCAAGGAACCAAGGAGGACCAAATATAATCCACACCGATGAAGAAAATAGTGATGTTCTACTGCTCCATGTTCTAAGAAACCACTAGAGGTGCTCTAAGAGCTGGTATAATTTTATGCTTCACAAATCTAAACATTTGGCAACTTAATATCAAGTTTAGGAAGATTTGAAAATACTTTATCAGAACTTGTTCGAACCTAATCTGCCTAGAAATAATGGATTGGCCAAGGAGATAGAGTAGATGCAATAAGAATGTTATTGGATTCTAACCAATTCATGAAAGACTATGAGAAAAAAAATACCCAAGTGTAGAATTCAGAAAGAGGTTAAGATACTAGATAATGGCTGAAATTCTTAATGAAAAAGAGCATTTAGAGCCACCACCCACTGAATTGTTGGAATTCCCAGAGGATGCTACAATAGCCCGATCTGAAAATATGTTGAAAATTTGTTTCAAGATATTTGTATATGTTTTAAAAATATGAGAGTGAAAAACATTGTGGAACTTGAGGGTATTAAAGATTCAGTGGGCTTGAAATTCCTTCTAGGAAGAAAAAACAATGCCACTATAGTTTAGGACAAAAGAAGGGGTCAATCTGTGGATTGTTGATTGCTCTTGTGGAACAACAGAGGATGATGGAGAAAAGATGATTGAATGTGAAGAATGTCAACTGTGGCTACACATTCGGTGTGTTGGTATTTTAGATACAAAGCTACCGAAGACATTTATATGCCTCAACTGCGATAACAATCATTCTACTATTACTACTTCCTTAGATCATAGTATATGTAGATAATTTGTGAGGAGATCTCCAAATTCGGACTGACAACATAATTTTTCATTTGAATCTGTTCATTATGATAATCATTGTGAGGGGAGAGCTCCAAATTGGACTCTTGACATAATTTTTTGCATGAATCAATTCATTATGCATTTATCTATTTGTTGGTTCAGGAAATTCCACGTATAGATTTCCTCAATTAGGTTCATTGTTCGTTGCGTATCAAACCTTAAATAAGTAAATGTAATTGTTCGGATGGGTATCCCAAAGAATTTGGTTTTCAATTCTGTACGTTTTGATTTTATTTAGTGTGTCTACCATGGTCTGGCAAAAAATCATATTGGAATGTTGGGTTTTAATTTTATTTGAACTTTTGCAGTCCTTAAGTTTACATCTTTCAGATGATCCTTGTGTTCCTTCAGTGAATTTTGGTTGGATAGATTTGGTTTGCACTCAATCATCTGAGTGGCTACCCTTCTTTCTCTAGAGCATCTACTTGCTTTTAATCTTATCATGATCTCTGACTTTTTTGTTTGCAATGTAGTGCGAGTGAAGTGGCCCTCAATTCTAAATTGCCAACTTTGTTAAATTCAATACAGAAAATTATATGCATATGGTAATGCCCCAGATACCTTTAGTATACATCCTTAAGGAGATTTGTGTCTTCCTTGAGAGA
Source organism: Taxus chinensis (assembly GCA_019776745.2). Taxonomy (NCBI): domain Eukaryota; kingdom Viridiplantae; phylum Streptophyta; class Pinopsida; order Cupressales; family Taxaceae; genus Taxus; species Taxus chinensis. Next base: position 555,045,312 of record CM034152.1, read on the forward strand.
ATTACAATTAGATAGATGTGGTTTGCTTATTCATGTGATTGCTTATCCTAGCTCTTCCATTGATTTGAATCATGGTACCAATTTCTATTAGCCTTTTTATCCCAATTGCAATTGCATGAATGTTTCTAAGTAGTTACAACACATTTTCAACAAATCCATTTTGGGCATATCCTGCAACCATTACTGTCCACAATACGACAATTTTTGGATATATTTCTCAAAGGCTGGGGCTTCAACAGAATATGAAAACTATTTTCTGTTTGATCCCAACATAAATTTCATTCTGCATTTGTCCCAAGAGATAGAGACACGAACTCTGATTCCTCTTCCCAGCTTTCTCACTCCTAAAATACAATAGAATTGTAACTAAAAGTCTGCGGATTGTTATGTATAATTTGAGTATTAATTGTTGCTAGCAAATGTAAGCAGTAGTTGAGATGATTTTTTTTTTAACTTGGACCATTAATTTATCTTTGTGTGTCATCCTTGACCAACCACCATCACAATTGAAGTTGAGCTCAAAACATTAAGGTTATCAGAGTCATTGATTGAGTGTGGAAATCACAGTGCTCTCACTACGTTATTCAAGGGTTGAACCCAGTAGGGGAAGAGTTAAAATACAATCTACAAACTTCAAACAATATTAACATGCCAACTGCAAACACTTGCAGAGATAATGGAAGGATCAATAACATAAATTGTGTCATTGCTCTAACATCAATAATCCTTTACAAATTGGCATACAACATTGTTCAAATCTGCTGGGAGACCCTCACCCAGATTTGGCATGAAGAATTTCCAAGAATCCTGTAACTTGCCCTTCTAATCTCACTTTATCTGATCTTTACTACCACCCTCTGCAAAAAAAACATTAGATACAGGGACCAATATTGAAGCATCTTTTTGTTCTATTAATTCAATAGAAATCCTTTAGTGAACAACATTTTTTTTTTAATGCTCTATAAACGTATCATAAATTGCTATACAAATTCTACAAGGCAATAATGGGTGGATCAAGCTTCATCAATCACCTAACAAATCAATTGTTTGTCTTACTAACCCCGTGTGTTCCAATCAGAGTTAGTTTATGTGTTACAAACACCATAATAACGAGAATGACCAAAATGAACCAATAATTTCGTGTTGTTTACTTTAAGCTAGCAACCGAAAAGGAAATCTTCATTCCTACTCCTACCTACACAACTTCAAATTGCTCTCAATTTGAGGCACAACCCCTAGCAAATTTCCAGGTTCATACTTATTACCATAGTTGCTAAGCATTGTATACCGCATTACTGCAAATAAAAAAGGAAATACAAATTTTTAAAAAAACCATAACTCTAGAATTGTGTAGCTACAGATTGATGTGAGTAAGAATTTGTTATTAAGGACAGTTACAAATAGAAAATCATGTCAGTATAAACCCCTTAACCCTACCATAACATATATGCCCATAAAATTCATTCACTTCAATCTAAGTAGCATCTATTATCATTCAAACTTTTGTGTACATTCTCATTAAAAAAAATAATTGAATAGGTTTACTCTCTTTTACATTAAAGAAGCTAAATACCGTTTAGGAAAAATACACTTTTTGTTTGGATTCTAGCATGTATAGAAAGTCTAAAACAAAATTTTCCACAATTCTAGGTTAAAAAACGTTTTTTCCATTCTCATAGAACTTTTCACAATCGTATACGGTACTTATCTTTTACACACTTTTGGCAGTGTCAACCATAAAGTGCTAGGACTTGTCGGAAATGGCAAATACCACTCCAAGAAAAGCACTTGGCGCACCAACAACTATTAACAAGCTACATCCATATCATATGGCGTGGATATTGGAAGGAAGAGTCATTCGCAAAGGAACAATACATAACTACAACAATGCAAAAGGAGAAGGCCAGATTCTCAATTTCAATGTAATTGACACTCTTGGTGATGACATAAACATTACATACTTGGATGGAATGAGGGATGGACAGACAAAGGGTTTAACGTAGAAGGAGATTGTAAGAGAAAAATATTACAGAGATATAAGTGGGATAATTGGAGAGGAAACTTCAACGCCTTAAATCATTATAACATCTCCTCAAAATAAAATATGAATGACAGGAAAGAAAAATAAGAATGATGTTGCAACTGTCACAATGCACGTAGCACAGACTCAGAAGCACATAAAGCAAAATCAATAAAGCTAACAAAAAACACTTGAACGAAGGGAATCTTGATTATTAATCTTCTTCTTCCTCTGCATACAAAAAACAAACTAGTGGTAGAAAGACGTTTCTTCTCAGAGACAATTAAACCCGTTGCAATATAGATACAAATCTAAAAATTCAATTTGTATATAGTAGTATGAGAAGATATTCAGATTATAGATCTATCTCTGTGCAAGGATGCTTTAAACCCATACGGGACTTATTTAACCCATCATGGTACTAATTTAAGGATGGATAATAGAGACATAATTTCTTGGCATAATTTCCCCGTAGTTATTTTTATTTAATGGTAAGAGCATATAACTCTCACTTGCTGCAACTATCCAATTACTGCTAAATTTCCAACGTTAACATGGGTCTCACTATGGTTAATGCATCTGATTCTCAAACAAAGTGCTTGTCGTGTTATGCAAGGAAGCTGATAGGTTTGAAAAGGTGTTTTAGGATGCATCACTTCCATCGCATTCCTCGAGCTCCAAAAATTTCCTTGTTTCCTGCCAGCACCCCGGCTGTCAATTCATAATTTTTTTATATTGATTTTAATAATTCACCAAATGTTGATAAATAAATATGAGGGGGCACCATAACTTTAAAAAATCTCTTTTACTACCACCTGTAGATAGGAAGCTTGTATATGTCTTAATACCCTCATGAATATGTGATTTTCTACCACAACCTCTAGTTTATCGTACACCTTTCTAGTGTTATGTTATCCTATTGGCACCACGAAAGATTATTTCTTTCCAACCATAATAAATTAAAACATTCATGAAAATAAATGGATTCCGTACCAAAAATAATGAAAGAAGAAAATTAGAGAGAAAAATAGAAATATTTTATACCCAAAGACTAGAGATCATGCCCTCACCATCCAATTTAAGTTGTTTATTTCATAGAAGAAGTAATGTCTAGTTTCTCCAAATAAAGTGTGTGTAGATCTTTTGGTTAATCATGTTATGAGATATTAATTGTGTGATGAAAAAAATGGATATTGATGTTGAATTGCATTTGAGAGTCACTACATAAACATAACCAAAACAACAGCCGTGATTGATGCAAAACCAACAAAAGGGACATAAAATAATGAAAAGTATGTAATGGAAGGTTTAAATTCAAGTCAAAATTTAATTATATTATCTTGAGAGGAGATGGTTAAATGGTCATATCCAAGAAAGGGAGATGGGGAGTTTGGTGCATGTTCCTTTCCCAACTAATGTTAAGTTGGAAAGAGAGTTGCATGTCACCTAAGGCCCCCACATTCATGTCAAGATAGCGAGAGGACACTACTTTCACAATGCAACAACCAAGACATCAACAAATATGACCTTCTAAATGCCCTATTAAGGAGGGGAAACATTATGGGGAATTTTGAACAAATGGTGTGGAAGGAGGAATCATAGCATGACTAGGATAAGTTATGTCTAACACGACATTCCAGTAATTCTCATTTGCTTTACAAAACATCATATTTTCATAAGATTTGGAATTTCAAAGAACAACTTGTCTTGATTGGACCTTTTCGGTAATTTCTTGCTTTAATCTCCCCACTTCCTTCATTCTCATGCCAATTGACTGGTTGGCATCGGTATATAAAAACAACTAAATACATACAACCAAAACATATCATCATCATTCCATTTTATGCCTTCTACCATATTAGAGTTCCATGATTCTAATATAGAAAAAGTTGTCGATATAAAAAGAAAACCATGTTATAACTTTTTCTTTTTCTCTCATTTTATTCTAAAAATAAATATGCAATATACAATATTAAAGTACAAAAAATTTCTTACATTTTTATTAGTGATTGTCAATGTTATTAAATGGATCCCTTAAAAAAAAAAAAATTTATGTTGAAAAGTAAAAGACAAAATAGATTGCAAACCATAAAATAAAAAAAACCAGTATTAAAATTTTAAAAACCAAATGCTGCTTCAATTAATGATACGCCTGCCAAAACTTGCCCTTTAATACTCTCACACCGATTCTCGATTGGGCTGAGGGTCCACTCTCAACTCTCTACACTCCTCCAAAGATGCAACTTCTTCAAAACCCAAAACACGATTCAGGCGACACAACCATGTTAAATCTAATTCCTCCAAACAGGAATTTTGAACGACTGCTATAGACTTGGACTCCTCCTCCTCTTCGATTTTATAGCCTTTAAACAGTCCCTCAACTTTCAGCACTTTTAATTTTGGGGGCAGCTGCATCCATGGATTTACCAATTTTATTCCTCAAGTGACAGCCAATTTCATGTTAAAATCAAAATCAAAACCAAATGGAAACAGGGCACTTGCCTTGTACAGAAGATTAACATCACTGAATATTGGGCCTTGGTACACAGACAATCTCTCAAGTTGCTCTAATTTCAGAGACGGCAGAGGAATGTCAGCATTTAGTTTTAGATATCTCAATTCGTTAAATTTCATCTGGCTTTTGTCCACTGGCTTTCATGCGCCTTCCCAAAGCGAGAACTCTTAGTGAATTCCTCATTGAATCCAAGTGCCCTTCTTCAACCACATATTCGGATTTACTCCTTGCCCAGCGAAATCCCCTTTGATTTCCCTCAGCTGTTTCTGCACAGGAATAAAAAACAGAGGAGTTAGAGAAGACGGTTTCATGAATTATCAAGTTAAGAAATAAATCATTACCTTGTCTTCTGCAACTTCAGTGAAGGACTGCAAATCCATAAATCTAGTGGATTTCGACATGCTTAGCCCTTTTGCTTCGAATAACGTCATGAACAATTAACTTCTCTTCTTCAACATCTAAGACATCTGTAAACATGTCGATTTCTGCAACTGACATTGGCAAGAAACGTAGTGAGCAATGCTGCCTCTTAAATCGATTTAAATTGCTGTGATCCCACAATATACTCTACACGCCGACGGTTCCAATAACTAAAAAAAACAGCAAATGTCCAAAAATGCTTCTTGGGCAGACTTTTCCAGCTTATCATATACAAAATCAATCACACTTGAGGTGAGATTTTCTTGTTTCACGTTTTCTCCTTTCTTCAAGTCTTCAAATAACTGACGGCACTGCTCTGTGTTATAGCCCATCTTAGCCAACTGAGCACCAGCCACTTTAAGAACCAGCGGAATGCCACCGCAAATCTTCAGAAATCTTTTCCTATCTTCTTCAGTTATATGCTGAAGATTCTGAGAATCGTTGCACAAAATTTTCAATGCATCCTCCTCCGGCAAAAGTATTAACAGGGTAGTCAAAGTGTGGAAGGCCGTATTGCTTTAAACATATCAGTCTCACCCAGTAATCTTGTGGTTACCAGGCTTCTACTACCCTTGGGAAGGCTTCCCAGGTCCGTGGGAAGAAGCTGTTCCAGATCATCTGCCCTTAAAACATTGTCAATGAAAAGAAACAATGATCTTTCGCTTTCACTTTTGAAAGCTTCTGTGAGACGCAATCGACCTTCGTCGCAGTCTCTTAATTTTATCTCTTTCCCACCTTCATATTTTGGAAAACCATCTTTTAATATGATTTGCTGCAGACTTTTTGAAGTCATTCTTAGAAGGATCGATAATCAATTCCAACCCTGGTGTAGTTGTAATCTTTCAAGCCTTAATTTGGGACAAAACAGCTTTTGCCAGTGTGGTTTTCCGAATGCCGCCAAGACCATAAATCACCACAGCCCGTGATTTATGGTCATCTGTTGTTGTGGCCAGCAGCTTTATTACTTCCTGCTCTCTCTCTTCAATTCCCGCTGTTAAGAGTAAAATGCAGACATTCAGAAGTCATTGCGCGCTCTATGTCAAAAAATCAATTTAAAAAAAGCGTTAACGAAGGCTGGAAGAAATTAAAATTCCATTTCCAACGAACATTACAAGCGTTAAGAGGGTATACAATTTAGGAAAAAATTAGTGTTTCGAAACTAAAGTGCAGAGATTTATAATTCCACAACCATAACAAATAGCGTTTTCCCCTTTTTTACACTATTTTAAATAAATGAATCTGACAAATCCATCTTTTATATAAGCATATGCAAAAATGTATGCATATGGTTAAGAGGGAAAATGTAGACATTCTGAAATCATTTCGTGCTCTATATCAAAAATCATTAAAGGAAGGCTGGAAGAAATTAAGATTCCATTTTCCACAAACATTACAAGCGTTAAGAGGGTATATAATTTAGGAAAAAACTCACTGTTTCCAGATTAAATTGCAGAGATTCAGAATTCATTAGGGACTTTGTCTTCACAATCATACAGAAATTCCTTAAGAAAGATTATAAGAATGTAAGACTCTATTTCCCCAACCATTACAAATCTGGTTTTTTCCTTTTCACATTATTTTACATAAATGAATCTCACAAATCTATCTTATACTATAAGCATATGCAAATGTGAATCGCTCAGACTAGCGAAATAGAGAAATCTTTGGTTCAAATTAGAGGCCTATAAAGAGAAAATTGGGCGGATGGAGTAAGGTCTTTTCCTGTTTCCCACAAATCGAATTGAAAAACCACCCTTCCATGGGTTGGATTCTGAAACAATTATACGGAAGAAGGAAATATGATAACTGGAGAGCTAATGTAAAAAGTAATGCTTTACCATCATAGCTTGGGTAGCCTTGGGGTGATATAGGAAGCATAACAGGTTGATCCTGTTTCAACGCTGTTATAGTTGTCAAGATCAGATCAGGATAGAGCTGATTTATTTTTCTTCTGAACTCCACCCAAAGTTTGGGAGTCCACAGAAGTTTTCAAAAACCTGTGCACATCATAAATTAAAAAAATCAATCAACAATGAGATTCAACTTAAAGCAATCAGAACTTAATCAACAAGGAAATTCAACTTTAGGTATTTATTTCAAATTTGCAAAGAATATAATCATCTTGAACAAAGATGCGGTTACTCTGACCTGGAAAACTTTTTACATTTTAATTGGGCAGTACATTTGATACACTCTTCAACAATGATAAGAACAGTAATTTTCAATTTCTCGCCTTCTTCGGGAATCTCAACGCTTAATTTTCTTGATATGATGAGCAAGGTTGAGCATATACTTGAGCAGTTCTAGACATTCACCTGCGGTTGTCAGACCACTTTGTCAATTTTTTGTAACCAAATATGCTATAATAGACAGCCCTCCAACCATCCAATGGATATTTCCAAGTTTGTCAAGAATATCTGATGCAATTTTTGTTGCTGCAATGGAATGGGAAAAATCTTCCTGCAAACCAGTATACCAATTAGAAACAAAATAAAATATGAAGACTGAATATTTCATATTAAAACCCAGAAACATCTATTGGTTACCTTCTTGTTCGTTTCCCTTAATATGGTCGTTGACAAATTTTAGAAAGTCAGATCCACTCTTGATAAAAAGAAGCCCATGTTTTCTTGCTTGTGCCTTCGTCTTTTCTGTTATCTTGATCATTCTGCAAATCATTAAAATAAAATCAGTAAGTCCCTAAACGTTAAAATGTGCAATCACAATGGAACACACTAAAAATCAGATTTGTTCTAACCTTTTTACTGATCTTGCTTTGTAACAATGCGTTGATGGCATTGATTAGATCATCCACGTCGATTTCATATTTGCCAGATTTGAACTGCTCTACTAATTTCTCGAGGGTCGGCGATTGTCTGGATGAAGAAGTTGTAGGTGGTTCCGCCTGCGATCGAGAAGTGTTGTCTTCCATCTCATTTTTTTTACAGATTTCAGAGCCGCTGGATTTTGTGGGTATGTCCTTGCTGTGATGGTCCTGTTGTGGAAGGTTCCGCCCCGCGGTCGAGATATGTTCTCTAGCTGTGAAGGCATACATGGTTCTGCCTCAGAATTCTTGAAACAGCTCAAACAGTTTCCCATGATGAATGACCCTCACTTAAACACTCAAAAATACCAACAATAAATGCTAAAGCTAATACCAGTCAGAAAAAGCTCTTCTTAAATGATTTTGGTGATGAATTGGAACAGCACAACCCAAACTATATATACTTTTTATGGTGTTGTATTTCATTTTCTTATCAGGAAAGTTATTCTTTCCACTAACAAATTTTTTTCCTGCTTTTAAAAAAGTTCGGATCCCACAGAATAATTATTTGGTCGACAACAGAATAAATGTTTGGTCACAATAAATTTTTTTCGTGACAGGAAAAGAATCCCGCGTGAACGAAGTAATTGACTATGTCATCATAAAGAACTTAGGAAGAAAACGTTTGACAACTCGCCTCTCAGTATTAAAAGAAAGGGTGACATAGTGTTAGTCATTAAAAAATATAAAGATTAAGTGTTAATTAATTTTACTTTAATATTTTGTAAGTTCATCTTTTACTAAGGTAGCTATTAATTTTACTTAAATATTTTGGAAGTTTAAATTTGGGAAAAAAACATTCAAATTGTGCTCCTCAAATACAAATGAGTATAGAAATATCAGTGCTTATTTCCAAATTATTGATTTCAGAAATCTTAAGAGATCTCATATCCAGACTCCCTGGTCTAGATGTGTTAGACAACACACTTTCTATTGGTTTCAAGATCTGCAGCTTTCTAGTTGTTTATTTGTTGTTTTCTCTCTTTTCTATTTTCTGGAGATGTTTTGGCACTCCCTTTTTGTTAGCTTTGGTCAAGCTCTTTTGATCATTGTAGTCTTTTCTATCCCCTTTGTGCTTCCTCCTCTTTGGTGCTTTTACGGTCTGCTTCGTTGCGATCACTTGGATTAGTTTTCTATTTTTTTCTTATCCTTTGTACCTCATCGATATATCTTGGGTTTGTATAGGGTTTCCGGAGTTCCCTTCAAAATTAATTTCTTGGGTTTGTATAGTTAAAATAATTGCACTTTCCTACTTACCACAATTAATTTGTCCTTGGTAGGCATTGTGTGCAAGTTTGAGTGTCTTTTTGGGTTACATCATAATCTTTCATGTTCATTTATTGTCTAGGGCATGGTGTTTTGACTTGTGTGTTGGAATGGAGGAATGATGAAGTGGCATCCTACATGGAGCCACCTCATCATCCTCACATCCCATTTATATTTATTGATGGAATTTTATGGATTTTGGGTTACTTTTTCATTTTCTTCCTTTCGCATTTTTGGAATTGGGAGCTTGTTGAAGTTGCTTTTGGAGTGTGCTTGGCTTGAAGGTGTCAAAATTCTTGTGGAGTGAAGATTCTTGGAAGCTTGATGGACAGGTAGGATCTCCATCTTGGTTATTTTCTTGTTTATGTTTGTAGATGTGAAAATGGTGATTGTTAAATATTGTATGAGTGTTGTGAATGTGTTTTTGTGTGGTTGGGTAGTATGCCTTAAGAAGGGAATGTGTTCTTGCATGTTTGGTATTTTGTATATTTATTTTATCTCTATCTCTGTAAATAGTTTTTTGTTATTATATTTTATGTGTATTCATTGTTAGAAACTCTATGGTTTCGAAAAATGTGTTAGGGGCATGTGTAAAGGGTTATCAAGGATAAGTAAAGACTATAATTATCTAGCCTCGGAGTGGGAAAAAGTTATCGAAAAGGGTATATTAAAGGATGGAAATCTTCTTGAGTAAAAAATAACTTAAGACATGTAAAACCCAAATATATTCATTTGTCATGTGAAATATATCTTTGTACCCACCAGTAATATTACATTGATTGTTTTATCGATCTAAAATGTTTATGAGTGCGCAAAAATGCTCTATGAATGGTTAATATATATAAGTGTAAAATTAATTATGATTCTTATGCATAATTTAGACATATTTCAATTCAAATTATAATTTTTATTGGTGCACATAGCCGACAATAATGGAAAAGTTTAGTGGAAAATCTTCGTTAATTCACAAATATTATAGTTTTTGAAATTTGAAATTGGCAAATTTTTAAGGTAGGGAATTAGGACCAAGTCGCCAAATGTTTTTGGGTACAAGTTAATTTTAGGGGAAATTCACCATTCCCACGAAATAGAAATTCACAAAATTCGCTTTACTTCAATCGGTCGATAGCAGTTTTTACACCACCCGACCGATAACATAATATATGTTGTTGGTTGGTAGCATAAACTATGTTACCGGCCAGTGGCATATAAAAAATATACCGTCTAGTAGCATTTAATAGTGATGTGGTGATGTCTTCATATTCAATTCGCCAAATAATTTCTACTATTTTTTTTGGTGGGTCTAAATTTTTTTCCTATCCACATTAAATTGTTAAAAATAAAAAATAAAAATGAAAAATGGAACAAGTGCATCCTCACGTGACAAAAAATCTAAAGTAGAGTTAAAATCATTAATATATTTGTGATGTGTTAAAAACGAAATATTCCAATTAAGAGCTTGAGATAAGACAAAAAAAAAAAGATAGAGAATGGATGAGATTGAAGAAATGGAACCAATAAGTACAAAAAAACTATGGCCACCTCTTTAAACCAATAATTGACAAATAGAGATATACACTAAAATTGGTGTAATCTATTATTAATAAATTGATAGAATCCATTTTTAAGTTTATAGAACTACCTTCATTCCCACACTAATCAAAGAGACTTTCACGCTTATATGAATCACGTGGCATCAGCACACTCATTCCTATCATATTCAAATGTACAAACGATAAACCACTCTCAAAAAATAATTATTTCAAATTATTTCTCAAAAAATAATTTACAACGAAGGCATGCATAGTCAAAATGATAGTGGGTAGAGGCTAAGCCAATACTAGCACATTTATGAGCGTCAATGGCACAGATTTCGGTGTCGTACATACATTGACATCTTATGAAGAAACCTGGTCCACACATACACCCAATCCTGTCAAATTCTTTTTTCATCGCCCCTTCTTTCGTGAAGTACAGGAATTTGGGCAATTTGACACCCATTACATTTTCTTGATGGGAACAGACCTTGAAATTTATAAACTCCACATTTTCCATTGACATTGTAACTATAGGAAGCACGTTTCGTCAATTCCCTTACCCCGACATCTTCACCTTCTTCTTCTTCTTGGATAGGTTTCGAATCCCTTCGGAACTTAGAAATTCAGAAAAGAGGAGAATGGTCTAGGGTTCGAATCGCTCCAATTAGTTTGGGAGAGAGGATCTGCAAACTAATCAATTAAGCTGTGTTAGCCTTTACCTGAAGTGGATCTTTAGGACATATAAATGTTCTCAACTAATTGAGTGATTGCAATTCATTCGTGGTTGTGCGACACATGAGTCTTTAAATTCATCTAAAGTAACAATAAAAATAACTAGTGGTTGCTCCGAGGGGAGCAAGATTACGTCGTGAGTTACATTGCTTCTTTTTTTTACGCTGGCATTTTTTTTAAAATTTTAGTATGCGTCAATTGAATGCTTTACAATATCGATTATTTTACCGTGTGTAACTATGGTAATTTTTTTGTCTGTTTATTGTTTAATTATCTTTCTCAATTAATCAAGTTGTTTTTAAATAAATTATACTATGCAAAATTAAATGGGAGTTTCTATAGACAACAATTAGCAGGGTTTAATATAACTTGGTAATTGAAGAACAAGACATATGTAATGTTGACTCGCAACAAATATATGGGAAATTTATCTAAACAGGGCAAACATTTTCTCTGTTCGACAAATAAAATGTGTATCGTTATATGTATTGTATGTTTGAAATATATTTGAAGTATTGAAAGAGAGTTTGGTACATGAGCTTTAGAGCTTGTGGTTTGTAAATGTGGAGTTTGGTGTCTTCGCTAAAGTGATGAATTTATAATCCTACACACACACATACAGATATGTGTGTGTGTGTGTGTGTGTGTGTGTGTGTACATATATATATACATATCTATATAGCAATTGGATATGTCAGATTCTTCTATAGAGAATATTAGTTTTTTTCATTTTATCCATGCTTTGTTGTAGTCTATCTGAGTCTGAGGCATTTGAGAGGGTTATATAAAGAACTCTTATTTAAACTACTATACTAGAAATTCCTACAGAGGGTTAGACGTTTAGCTAAGCACATTGGATTCTATGGGGTTTTTCATTACTCTTTTCTTTTATACATGTTTTTAATCTGTTAAACAAAGTAAATGTTTGACGGGTTTTAGATGAGTTTTCTTATATTTTCAAGTTTCGCTTTGGGTTTCCACAATATAATGAAAGATTGTGGCAGTCATTCATTCTATTCCAAAGTTTCTAAATTTCAATTAGGGTTAAATATTTATTCATCCGTGTCATTACAAATTAAATGTTATTTAATTTTCTTTAGTAATGTTCTGTGCAGAGCTTATGATATGCGTTAAGTATGATTAAGAAGTCTATAATAATTAGTAGATATTGTATAGGGCTTAAATTTTCTTGAGATATTGCATAGGGTTAGAGAATATAATTTAAGATTGTGAAAATCATTACGTCTATGCCAGGGTTCAATGAGAAACTCGATCGTGAATCCTTGCATGTGCGTGCTATTGGAGGAGGTTGTTGGCCTATGTACTGTATAGGTATTACACATGCTCACCAATTGTGCAAACTTCAATTTTTGTGAGTTTAACGATTAAGAAAATCATTTACCTTCTTTTTAATTACCAAGTTTATTGTTCCTTCCAAAAGACAACACAGGGTCCGGCTGAAAGCTAGACAATTTGTTCAAGACCCTTCTTTAGATGATGCACGCTATGGAGTTCTATGTTTTGTTTATGGTTGTCTTTTGATTATTTTAGGGAACAAAAATAAATATTGTGAAGGTTTAGATGTTGTTGGGCATGGTTTAAATTAATAATTATCTTGTTTCTTGTCCGTTCTTACGTTCAATACTTAGAGCAATTGGATTCATCTTTTGTAAGATGTTGGTTTTGATTATTTTTCAGAGCATCATTAAAAAACCTTTATCAGTAATACTATTAATAAGAGTAAAGCTTGGAATCATAAAAAAGCCTTTCATTTCTATTATTTATCTTATATATCAACAATTACTATTAAAAAGAGTAAAGCTTAGAGTCGTAAAAAATCCTTTCCCATCTATTATTTATCTGTTATACATGTGCTAGACTATTCTAACAAGTAGTGAGTGTAATACTGTACTAGCAATATGCAGCAAAAATTTCAGTCTGAGAACTCTGAATGTTTTAGTTTGAGTGTATGATGCTTCAAATATTATAGAAGTAAATGTCAGTTTGATTTTTTTTAATTTTCTTGGCTTAGTATGGTGTTGATGTTTCAGATTTTGTAGAATTGAATGATTGTTTTGAGTGTTTGATGGTTTAACTTTTGTATCGAGTGCTTGATGCTTTAGTTTGAGTTGCTTATTGCTTTAATTAAACTTTCTTGTTTCCTACTCATTTTTATTGATTTCATTCGGATTTTATGAAGTTTCAAATACATTTTGTTTAGGGATGTTTTAACTACTTAAAATTCTGAAATTACATTATTGAAATAAAAATCTAAGATCATGTTCTTGAATTCATGCATTGGGGCAATAGTTTTAAACATATGTTAAGAGTTTCTTATTCATATCTTATTGCATCATGTTCTTGAATTCTTGCATTTGGGTCTAAAATTACATTATTGAAATAAAAATCTGAGATCATGTTCTTGAATTCATGCATTGGGGTCTGAAATTACATTATTGAAATAAAAATCTGATATCATGTTCTTGAATTCATGCATTGGGGCAATAGTTTTAAACATATGTTAGATTTTCTTATTCATATCTTATTGCATCATGTTCTTCAATTCATGCATTGGGGCAATAGTTTTAAACATATGTTAGAGTTCCTTATTCATATCTTATTGCATCATGTTCTTGAATTCATGCATTGGGGAAATAGTTTTAAACATACGTTAGAGTTCCTTATTAGTTTTAAACATATGTTAGAGTTCCTTATTCATATCTTCTTGCATCATGTTCTTGAATTCATGTATTAGGGGAATAGTTTTAAACATACGGTAGAGTTCCTTATTCATATCTTATTGTTGAGTGTTTGATGCTTTATGTATTGGCGGAATAGTTTTAAACATACGGTAGAGTTTCTTATTCATATCTTATTGTTGAGTGTTAGTTTGAGTGTTTGATGCTTCATGTATTGGGGGAATAGTTTTGAACATATGGTAGAGTTCCCTATTCATATTTTATTGTTGCATGTTTGATGCTTCATGTTTTAGTGTTTGATGCTTGATGCTTTAGTTATGTGGCATGAGCTGAAGTCCTTGTCTAAGAAACTTTGTCTGAATCCTCCTATCACTCCACAGTTGGACAAAATATGGGAGCTACAGCACTTTAAACATTGGTGTAAAAAGATATTACACCATGTGGATTCCAAAAGGTAAGAGTCGTGTTTAAGTATTATGCTATTGGATGACCAGTTATTCATCAAATTCTAGCAGTTACACTGAGAAAAATATGATTGATTACTAGCATTTGTGTGATATATTAAAAAGATTTAGCAATGCATACTGTCTTCTAGAAATGCAACATTACAGAAACATTTTGTTTCGCTAAATCAATGTGTAGTAAAAAATTCTTTTGATTGAGTCTTGTATGCCAAAGTGACATAAGACTGTATGGAGCAGACTAACCTGTGTTACTTGTTCAAGTAGGCTAACTCTCGGACATGAAACCTTAAAATCAAGCTTCGCATAAAGAATTTGATTTTGAGTTCTCTTTTCACTTCTTTTCTGATTTTCAGTGACTTCAGAGAGTCATAAGATTCTGGTCGGTCCATCTGCAAATACTTCATATCCCACCTTTGATAAATCTAGTTTATTTGATATGTTATCACCAACACCAGATGGAAGGGCCAAGCCAAAACCTCTCTTTTTCCTTGATTTATGGAAAGGTTTCCAAGGGTACAGCTTATCTAAACTTATTTCACGGCAGAACTGTGTGTCTGAAAAATGTAAAAAGAAAAAATTAAGACAAGGTAGTCAAACACTGAGGAGACTCTTTCAACTGTTAACCCGCTGAAGAATGGAAAAATTTAACCTCGACAAAATGTATTGGAAGCTCGGATGGACCCTATAATGTGTGCTTAAACAAGGGAAACAAATTACCTACCACTTGTACAACAAGCTTATGGGTTGATGTTAGGTCATCCCAAACATAACCTATGGTGGCAGCGGTCTTCAAAATGTCTCTCTGTCAACCCCTGAAATTTTCAAAACATATACATTCAAACATCAGTGAAACTTCAGTCCCAAAATCAACTAAATCTGCAATTAGAAAACAATTTTTTCCATCTTTGCACCTCCCATTTTCAAAACAATACAACAAAGCTGTGAGGCCAAAAGAGTGCAGAAAAACATAGTTCTAAACAAACAATCCGAAACCATGAACTTGATCATTAGGTTTCATATGAAATCTACATAAGGGCAATCTATATATTGCAATTAATCCAAGCAATGTTTTAATTCAAGTAATGTTTTAGTTCAAAAGACGATAGAATAAAGTAAAGGAAACAAGTTTTGAATGATTCCAGAAAAAAAACTTGGGGTTATGGAACCCAAGACCCAAAATAATAAAATAAACAAATTGGCATTAATTGCTATACTCAACCAGTTTGGCACTTTGCCAAGGTTGGAAGGAACAAAATCTTTAATGAAAATGATTGAAAAATGGATGACTTGGCTCCTAATCAGTTAGCCACACCAACTAAACATACAACTGCATCTCGAATCAGTTAGCCACACCGACTAAACATACAACTGCATCTCTCCATAGGTTTGCAATCAATCAAATTGATACATGGTATCCAACATGTTTCAGCCCAGATTGTGCATTTTTTTCCCTTATTAATTCTAAAAATCAGATATCCCATAGATTGATATGAAGATAAAAAAATATTGCAGAAAGAACTCTTCCTTTCATCCTTGTGCATTCTTGTCCACATAAGAAGCACACCTATTCTCATTTTTTCTCCATTCTCATTCTAAAATTCTTTATTTTCAGATCATACAAGGTGAGTAGACTAAGATAAAAGTGAGTGGATGAAAAATTTGCCGCCATCTGTATACTCTCCTTGAGCTTGATCTCTAAATTCTGTCATTCATCTCGTCAAACAGAAATAAAAATAATCTTTTAAGCTTCTCCTCCAATATAAGATCCCTTTTCTACCTCAGAAAATTCTCCATCTTTTTTATTTTGTTTTAAATCTTCTTCTCGGCAACCTTCAACCAATAGACAGGAATTCCCACTAAAAAGTGCAAATTTAATAGAACATTATTTATTAACACCTTGGTTCGTACAACCAAATTTGCAGGCCAAACTTGGATTTGTGGATAATTTTGTTTTTAACTTTCCATACATGCCAGAATCTAAATAGAAACTACAGACAGTGATAAAACCTTATGTAAATCAAATATATTTACAAATATGTATTTAAATTTAATTAAAAACTCTTACACTTTATTGCAAATTCACAATATTGTTTCTTACAGTAGTATCAGGTATCTTTCCCGCCGAATTTTGCATCTCTGGTGTCCAAACAGGGAGTGGACTATTAGCTGGAAACACAACTAATATTCACCATATTTATAATTTCAAGATATTTTGTCAGGCATTTTGAGTGTCATATTTTTTGTCAAACACTTTGCATTTCTCACTCTCATGGAACTCTGATGGCTTCCCCTGAAAGCTGATGTAATATTTAGGAATACCAAATTCCTCTAACAACCACAAACGAATATCCAGAAGATCCTTTCTAGATTTTTTTCCACTGCCACAATAAAGTCAATTCCCCTATGTGTAGAGCTCTTAATATCCCCTCACATAATGGTGTCGTCAGGGCCGATAAAATATCATTTCTTTGTAGATTGTTGTTGCTTTCTCTTCATAGAGTTTGGGGAATGCAACATTCAATAAACACTAAACAAAATGGAAAAATGCATTGCATAATAAAAGTGGGAAAATTTTGTCAAACAAATCACAGACAATAAGCCATAAGAGGCTATGTTGCAAAGGTAAAAGTAAAACAAAGATATAAATCTTCATAAATTCTCTAAATTTGACGTTGAATGTCAAAATACCCAAAAAATTGGGAGTGGATTTGTAGGGTACACCTATTTCAAGACAGATGGTCGAGCTGGCTTGGTTCTGTATGATCACACTTCCAGCTTTGCATGTGATGCCACTTGTGGTATTGTGGTGTGTTTTTGTATGCTATATAGCTTAAGAAAACACGAGTGTTCTATTGAATTATTCATTTATCCTAATCCTTCCCACCCATATCGCATTGCATCTACAAATTAGGAAAACTAAAAAGATGTGCTCCCATTCCATATGCAACAAATCATAATGGTGAACTAAATACAACAATAGTTTTTAGGATTTGCAGTGCACATGTTAGTGGGAAAGCTCAAGCAACTGACACAAAGAAGGAAAAATCTGAATAAAATAGCATTTTTGGGAAAAAAAGACATGAAAAGACACCTTTATTGCAATGTTGGGGGTGCTACACAGGAAGCTTCTAGGGAGGGGAAACAAGAGAAATTCGATACCAGATAAAAAAGGACATACAAAATAATGACCATAACTGGGTAGGATATGCCCATCCTTGACAGAAACAAACGTAGGTGCTGAGAAAATGACGCACCAGATCTACATCCCAGGATAGGCACCGCAGACAGCTACAGCCAAAAGCAGCGCCGAAGATCACCGAACAGACATGTATGCATTATTTACAGGCAAATCAAGCAGGAGGCAAGGATGACAAGCACATGAAGCTGGAGAATGTCGTTTTGTAGGATCAAGTAGTTTGAGTTGCTTGGTGCTTTAATTAAAATTTCTTGTGTCCTTCTCGTTTTTATTGATTTCATTCAGATTTTATGAAGTTTCAAATACATTTTGTTTAGGGATGTTTTAACTACTTAGAAGTCTGAAATTACATTATTGAAATAAAAATCTGAGATCATGTTCTTGAATTCATGCATTGGGGCAATAGTCGTAAACATATGTTAGAGTTTCTTATTCAAATCTTATTGCATCATGTTTTGGAATTCATGCATTGGGGTCTGAAATTACATTATTGAAATAAAAATCTGAAATCATGTTCTTGAATTCATGCATTGGGGAAATATGTTTAAACATACGTTAGAGTTCCTTATTAGATTTAAACATATGTTAGAGTTCCTTATTCATATCTTCTTGCATCATGTTCTTGAATTCATGTATTGGGGGAATAGTTTTAAACATACGGTATAGTTCCTTATTCATATCTTATTGTTGAGTGTTTGATGCTTCATGTATTGGGGGAATAGTTTTAAACATAGGGTAGAGTTTCTTATTCATATCTTATTGTTGAGTGTTAGTTTGAGTGTTTGATGCTTCGTGTATTGGGGAATAGTTTTTAAACATACGGTAGAGTTCCCTATTCATATTTTATTGTTGCGTGTTTGATGCTTCATGTATTGGGGGAATATTTTTAAATATCTTATTGTTGAGTGTTAGGTTGAGGTGTTTGATGCTTTAGATCTCATGGAACAAAATGTTAGTTTGAGTGTTTAATGCTTCAAATCTTGTAGAATGGAATGTTAGTTTGAGTGTTGTGCTTCAAATCTTTTAGAACTGATTGATAGTTTGATGCTTTAAATTATCTTTGCTTACTCTTTGATCTTGTTTCCTACTCTCTTTTTTTAATTGATTGTATTTGCTTGTTATTTTTCTCTACATCATTAGGGATGTTTTATTAAAAAATATGAGATGGTTTTATTTAAGTGAAGATCTGAGATGATTCATGTTTGATTTTTTTGATGCTTTAGATTTTATTTACTCTGTGGTATTGATGTTTTAGATTTTGTAGAATTGAATGTTAGTTTGTGTGCTAGATGTTTCGAATCTTTTTTCTTATTCTGTAGTCTTTGAGGGCTTGGTGCTTCAGATCCTTTTGATTAATTGTTTGATGTTTTAAATCATTTTTTTCTTACTCTGTGATCTTGATGTTGTTTCTTGCTTTTTTAAAAATTGTATTTGGTTGTTATTTTTCTCTGCATCATTAGGGATGTTTTATTAAAAAATATGAGATGGTTTTATTTAAGTGAAAATCTGAGATGATTCATTTTTGAGTTTTTTGATGCTTTAGATTTTATTTACTCTGTGATATTGATGGTTTAGATTTTGTAGAATTTCAAATGTTAGTTTGAGTGCTAGATGTTTTGAATCTTTTTTCCTTATTCCGTAGTCTTTGAGAGCTTGGTGCTTCAGATCCTTTTGATTAATTGTTTGATGTTTTAAATCATCATTTTCTTACTCTGTCATCTTGATGTTGTTTCCTACTTTTTTTTAATTGATGGTATTTGGTTGTTATTTTTCTCTACATCATTAGGGATGTTTTATTAAAAAATATGAGATGGTTTTATTTAAGTGAAAACCTGAGATGATTACAATAAAATTGAGTGTTTGGTGTGTCAATATGTCTCCAACAATAGTAGTGGCTACCAACATGCCAAAAAGATTGGAAGTTGTAATTTTGAAGAGAATCGTAGAAACAAGATTAGATGTTGTTGAAGTATATAGGAGGCGGGGCATGTCTACATTCAGTCAAAATTTAACAACAACGTAATGCATCTTAGAGCTTCCTATCATCCGCTGACAACCTGCTCTGTCACTGCATCATGTCAAACAAAACACAATGTTCTTCAGGCTCATGGCTCTAGCTACCTCTAGATTTGAAAGCCAAAATCAAAGTAATGATATATGTATGATTGTGTTAATGTGGAATTCGGGTTGTATGCAAGAGAAAATTCTTCCGTATGTATTATTTTTCAGAGGTATTTATAAATTTATTTCAAGCGAATCCAAATCATTTACTGCATTTTCAAGAGTATATGAAAGGCAAGATTTATACAACTTACAACAATAGACAAGATTGGAAGAGGAATGAAGATAGAAAAATGAAGCGATAAAATAATAGGTGAGGGTAGAGAATAAAATGCTACAATAATGTAATGGAAAAATTGGCTTACGTAAGATTTGCAACAGTAAAACTAAGTGTTTTGTTCATGCGAAGATACCCCCAAGAAGAGTAGTGGTTGCCAACATGACATGAAGATTGGAGGTTCTAACTTTGAAGAGAACTATGCAATTTAGATTAGATTCTATTGAAATAATTAAAAGAATGGGTATTGTGTTGAGGAGATGAGAGATATATTGAAGAGGAGCCAAGAGCAAAGCAAGAAGCACATATGCAGGCGTTCTTTTATTTTCACGAGTTTTAAGAGTGGAGGTGGCTCAAACCAAGTTGAAAGGTCATGTTGTCTTGTGGTGGAAATAAATGCAAACAAAGAGAAATAGAAGAGGCAAGGAAAATACTATAAGATATGATAAAATGGTAGCTAAGTTGAGGGAAGTTTCTTCCTTTGGATTATCAGTTTACATTTCTGAAGAAGTTGCATAGTTCTTATCCATTGTTACTTTATTTTACCTCTTTTAACATAATATCGAAATTATACACATGTTTTTTTTGTATTTCAGAATAATGGAAGCCGAGTATGGGTTTTTTACCTTAACAGAGGAAATAGGAAAAATAAATTGTCAATTGTGAGCATTTAGTTGTACCTCAATTTATATTCATTGTTCTCATATGAGGTCTTCTTACCTCAGTTTATATTCCTTGTTGCCATATAAAGTCTTCGAAAATAGAAAATATATATTATATCGCATTTGGGCATTATAAGAAACATGGGCAGAAACTAAAACACGAGAGGCAATTATTTATCTATCGTTAACCTTTCCTGTCGACTGAAGGTGCATTATTTCTGTGGCTATAAGCTAAAAAAAACTCTAGATGAAAATGGGATAAAGTTGATTTTGTGCATCGGTAAAGCATAATAAGATTTCAACATCTACGAGTAGACGATTCATTTTCAGCTATTGGTATAGTCTAACGCTTCTCATCTTCCTTTGATGTTGTAAGTAGCAAGACCAAGTCGTATATGCCCATATTTTATAATCTCCAAAATTTAACATCAACTATATCTATGACGTGCCAAACTTCTTCATTATGTTATCTTAACTAATGGGTGAAAAAAATAGCAAGCTCCTTTTAACTTCAATAATAAGTGGGTGCATTTTTACCTTCCTAATCAAACTACAAATGCTTCTTGCCTTAGGTTTTCTCTAAACTTGTTTGATATGTGTATTTTTTTACATAGTTACCCATTCAGTTATATACTTATTATGAATTTTCCAACTTTGATGTACATTTCCAAAATGTTTACATTACTTATTATAAGGATTAGGAATATTAGTTTACATTGTCATTCATTCAATTTGATGTCCATTTCCATAAAGATTAAGAATAGTTGCGACTTACTAAGAGTTTTTTTTCCCATATGGACAAGACTACCTAGCTTATTCACGTGCTTAAATAAATATCTCATTCACATCAATATTAAAAAATGAGCAGCCACCTAAGACAACCAAAAACATTCTATCTTGGTAATTTTTCAGGTTAAATCCAGATAAGAGAATTAAATTGATCTATCTTGATGTATCAGGTCTTTCTTTACAATAGAAATTATATAGCCTGTCCAAAGGGGATGATTAGGGGGTCTACTTTGGTCAAAGGTGATGATAATGTGGCATTAGATTTGAATATGGGGAAGATTCCTATTTCACAATTGAATAATGCTATTACCATATGTGGAAAGAATGAATGTAAAATCTAATGCATTGATCTTTTCATTGGATTTATTTAAAAAAATTCAAAATGCTTTGACTTTTTCGACATTTGCATTTTCAATTCTTATTTTTTCTTGCATTTGCATACCTCAAACATTTATCATTTGTGTCCATAGGAAACACATATCCTATATCAGCCGGTATATTATTGATCACATCATTACATCCTCCTGACCATTTGTGTTGATAACATTCAATGTTGTCCACCTTAATTCTCGCTAATCAAACTAGGCCTACTTTGATTAATACACCATATTCCATACAGTAGACCCCAACAAATTACTGATGTCAAAAAAGGTAACAAGTATCCACCAGCTTCCACTCTCATCCCAATACGTTACATACCCATTTTAAAAACACAACCTACACCAGAAGATAACTCCCAAACAAATCCATGCCAATGTAACCTTGCTCCTCTTGGAGCGACCACTAGTATAGGATACCATTAGAATGGTAATTTCACTAGAAGCTACAATGAGATTGAACATACATCACATGGACACATGTGAATTGTTCTTTCAATGAGTACTGAAAAGAGGAATTCTATTTACAATAGACATATGGTTTTGAAGTTCAAGGTAAATAATAAACTTATAAGTTGAGTAAGGATTTCTATGGCCTCATGTAAGCATCGAGAGCATGGTAATCCTAAATTGATGAATATATTTAGCAACATGAATTCAAGATAAGAAAGTGTTAGTCTAATATTTACTACTAAAAGGAAGCTAATGATATAAAAATTTCTCTTACTTTTATTTAAATTTTTAAGTTATTTGAAATTTAAACATGAAGACATAATATAAAATCTAGAGTTTTACTCTAGCTTCAATATTTCTACATTTTATTATGATAATCCATAGAAAATGTACACAAATACCTAATCTTAAATTATATAAGGATAATCGTATCACTTAACACAATATAAATATGATAGTAAGTTTGAGTATAGATATCTCAAATAGATCTATCTAACATACACCGAGAGATATCAATCATGAACCACCTATTTAATTATGTAAGTGTAGTATAAATATACCAAAAAATTATGAGTTAAAAATAAATATTATATAATAAGGATATTATAATAAATTTATCTATATGAAATACATAAGTAGATATCAATTTCAAGGTTCTTAGGGTTGGTTTTTTACATACCTCTTTAATCAACAATTTCATTACATTCTCTATTAATTTCTTGTTGATTTGTGGCAAATGAAATAATTTAACTATGCGATTATCAGAAATATTTATTCAATAAAAAACACCCAACATTACTACATGGCCAAGATATTACTATTTTTTGATTGACTTCTCTAAGAAAATAGAAATAAAATTATTTAACTGACAGTCTAATAGAAGTCAATTTTTTTGAATGAACTATCATATGATAGTCAAATGAACGCTAAATTTAATGTCAAGAACAAAAGTGAACAACATACTCCATTACAATCTTGCATGCCATAGTAAGATGCCTCTCGGCATAATTAATAGTTTCAGTTATGGTTTATAAAGAAGCAAACATTCTTTGATCTCAAAATTTATGACAATGGGCTAAAATTGCAAGGAGTTGTGAAGATCATCTTTAAGCTATCTACTGAATTTTGTGATATGTAATTGAGTACATGAAAGGTTCATTTGGTAGGAAAAATAATTGTGGTCGATAATTTTTAGGCATAAACAATGTGTGCTATGGGGTTTAAACTATAATATGATTCTTGTACTTATTTCTCATAGGTATTAGGATATGTTTCCTATATCTCAATCTCTACAATGATTATTTTATAGACATGCATATTTATTCTCATCTCTTTGACCTAAAAAGGGGTTAGTTGACCTAATAAATAACGGTGCATTAAATTTTATATATGAATGATTATAATCATTTGCCACTTTACCAATCCTAAGATGAATAAGGAAGATAATGCATTTAGAAAGATAAACAATGCAAGTTCAAGAAAAAAAAATTATTCGTACATATAGATTTATCTGTCAAACCTATCTTATGAAAGAGGGCTTGAAGATCTCTCGTAATGGAATGCACATTGAAAAATTTGCATTCAAACTATAACACAAAATTACTCTAAGTGATTAGCAAGCAAAACATGAACTCAAGGAACTTGTGAATGAAAATAAAAAATGGTCTAATAATTCTCATAGATCAAAAAGGAGAGTGAAAATTATGAATGATGTGTAACTCACATGCCTGGAAATAATCATACCTCCATAAGGGAGAAATTAGTTGTAATTTGGAAATAGAATTTAACTCATGTATGACACATATGACAACTATGACACAGTATGAGGTTCTATGACAAGATCTCTTATATATCATATAACTTCTATAAGACATATGACTCACCAAAGTGAGATAACTCACCATGTTTAAGGTGGAGATTACCCAATAAACTAATAAATGTAAAAAATAAACTCTCACACCAATACCCATATTCATCAAGGGTTAGGTAGAGGCATGGCAAGCTAGAAAGACAAAGAGGACTCCCATAGAAAAACTAAGAAACATGTGTCATATGGGTCCCAACAATAAGGCCTAATAAGGTACGTATATACAAAATGCTATTTTTCTAAAAGAAGAAGTTGAGAAGAGGACTAAAAATTTTGAAGAACATGAGAGGCTGCAGTAGACATCACCCCAAGAAGAGAAAACAAGTGAATAAACTTGGATTTAGTGAAAGGTTTTGTAAAAATATCGGCAACATGATCTAAAGTCTAAAAATATTTAAAATAAATGATGTCTCTTTGAATCAAATATCACATAAAGTTCATGTGTGTATCTTAGTGTGCTTCTTGCAATGATGTTGAACTGGATTTTGGTAAATAGAGATAGTGCTAAGGTTGTCACAATAGATGATGGTAGGTCACTAAAACTAAATAAAAAATCTATCAAAATCCGCTGTAATCAAATAGTTTCAATGGCAGTGTTAATTGCTCCCTTGTATTCCAACTAAAAAATACCCAAACCAAGAGAAAAATTGTATCTAAAGATGGAATTATGATGGTTGAGATCCTTGTTCCAATAAAAATATATTAATCCAACTAAATATATGTTTTTCCATCCCAAGTAATGAATTATATCAGTATATGTTCTCTGTTATAGTTAAGGATATGCTTAGATTCTTTTTAGTGTACCTCACAAGGATCCTACATGTATCTAGACATGATTGTTGGGGTTAGATCACTGGTTGTACAGATAATATATCATATCTAAGCATACATGCAATAAAAGTAGATATTCTACCAGAAGAAATATACAAAACAAGAGATATAAATCAACACCATATTTAACGTGGTTCACCCAGTGTGGGCTACATCCACCAAGAAACAATCCAATCTATTATCCAAAGCTTTTAGAAGATATACAATCTTCCACACCTCTCATTGTGTACAATAATTTTTCTCTCAAGCTTCTCCTTATTCTCCAAGAATTATCTCTCACAATTATTTTCACAATAATCATTAACTCTCTCTTATAACCCTAGCTTTCTAGCTTATAAATACCTTATACAAACTTAGGGCACTTAGCCATGCAATTACAATCAATAGATTTGCTTTAATACTAAAACTAGATCTAATTCCTATGAGTTACATAATACACTCAAACACAGGTAACTGATGTCGGTTATCCCTAACCGATGACAGTTCCTACTTTCCTAACCGATGCTGGTCATAGGTGACCGATGTCGGTCCCCTCATAACAGATGTCAGTTACTGTGTTTTCCAGCAAGTCAATATAGCATGCTAAACTAAAGTAATTGATCTCCACATCTCAACAATATCCCTACTTGGAGATAAATTACTGCACTATACCTATACAACATCATTATTGGATCATTTCCTTATATTTCTTTCTTTTTCTTCAAGTCTCAAACTCGAAGACCAATAGAAGTGGAGTGTAGCTCCAACTTGTCTTTTTATTGATGGCTTCGTTAGCATATCTAGAGGGTTTTCACATGTATGAATTTTCTCTAGTTTCAGCTGCTCATTATCCGATACTTGTCGTATGAAGTGATATCTCAACTGAATGTATTTCATTCTAGAATGAAACACTGAGTTCTTTGCCAAATGAATTGCACTCTGAATGTCACTGAATAATTTGCAATCATCTTGCTCCTTTCCCAACTCTTCCATGAACCTGCTCATCCATATCATCTCTTTGCTAGCCTTTGTAGCTGCAACATACTCTGCCTTTGTAGTAGGCAAAGCCACAAACTTTTGCAATCTCAATATCCAGCTAACTACCGTCCCACCTACTATGAAAATATATCCAATAGTGCTCCTTCTAACATCCATATTTCCAGCCATATCTGAATCAACATAGCCACATAAAGAAATATCTTAACCTACATAGCATAACTGCATGTTATATGTCCCTCTCAAACACCTGAGTATCTATTGGAATGCTTTCCAATGCTCTTTACTTGGATTTTCCATAAATCTACTCACAACTCCCACTGCCTTTGCAATGTCTGGTCTTATAAAAACCATAGCATACATGAAACTCCCAACTACTAAAGAATATGGTACTCGTGTCATGTATTTGACCTCCTCATGTGATGAAGGACATTGATTTTTACTCAATTTGAAGTGTCCAACCATAGGTGTACTCATAGGTTTTGAATTTTGCATTTTAAACCTTTCTAACACCTTGTAGATATAATCCTTATAAGACAAACACAATTTCTTGTTCTTCTTGTCTCTATGTATTTTCATGCCAAGGATTATTTTTGCAGCTCCTAAATCCTGCATAGCAAATGTGTGAGCTAGCTTTCCCTTAAGATCACCAATGTCCTACATATTAGATCCTGTAATAAGCATATCATCCACATAGAGTAAAAAAATAATATAGCTCCCATTTTCAAGCTTCTTGAAATAAACACAATGGTTAGAATTCACATCTCAAGCAACCATGCTCATGCATGAAACTATCAAACCTCATATACCATTTTCTTGGAGCTTGCTTGAGCCCATATAAGCTCTTTTTCAACCTACACACTAATTTTTCCTTACCCTTGACTTCATACCCAAGCAACTGCTGCATATAAATATTTTCATCTAAATCACCATGAAGGAAAGCCATCCTCACATCTAGTTGCTCTAAATGAAAATCATCTACTCCAACTAAACTCAATACAGTACGAATAGAAGTCAATTTTACAACAGGAGAAAATATTTCACCAAAGTCAATACCTACTTTCTATGCAAATCCCTTTACTACAAGCCTTTCCTTGTACCTTTTCTATCCACCCTCTTCTTCCCTAATCATGTAAACCCATTTGTTTCTGCAATGTCCTCTTTCTTGCTGGCAACTTAACTAAATCCCAAGTCTAGTTTTATTTTAAGGAGTCCATCTCCTCATCCATGTCATGCCCCCACTGTATGTGGGTCTCATCATGCATTGTTTCTTAAAAAAAAATTGGTTCACCATTATCAGTCAATAATAAATAAGATATAGAAGGTGTAAATATTTCTAGATATTTACTTATGCTTTGTGACCTTCTCACAGGAGTTTGGGGTACCAGAGGCTCATTCTAGATCTCCTGGACATTTGTTTCCAATTCTGACAATGACTGACGTTGGTCACCTACAACCTACACTGGTTCTGCTAACCAGTGTCAGTTTGGATCTTCTGTAATCTATACCAATTTAGCTGACTAATTTTGGTCAGGGGTCAACTGACACTGGTTACTGTGTAACCCTATAGGTATGAGTTTTAAATCTGAGAGTTCATTTTCATTCACAAAATTCTCAACCGGTTCATCCTTGGGTACCAAATTTTGATCCATGTACATTCTCTTTTTATCCCATTCAATGTCACGATTCCTAATAATTTTAGAATTCTCTAAATCCCAAAAATGGAATCCAAAATCACCAGATCCATAACCAATGAAATTGCATCTCTTGGATTTTTCATCCAACTTTTTTTCTATTTTCCTTATCAATATGCACAAAAAATTCTAAACCAAAAACTTTAAGAAAAGAAATATCTACCTTTTTTTGGTCCAAGCTTCCTCTGGTATTCCTCCAATAAGTAAACTTGAAGGCCAACGATTAATCAAATAAACCATTGTATTAACTATTTCTACCCAAATCTACAAGGGCAATCCAACATGTATCCTCATACTTCTAACACGTTCCATGATTATCCTATTCATTATTTTTGTAACACCATTCTCTTTTGGTGTTCTTATAACTGTCCTTTCTCTACTTATTCCATTCACTGAACAATAATCATTGAAATCTTTGCTATAATATTCACCACCATTTTAAGATTTAAAGCACTTTAACTTTTAATTTGATTCATTCTCAACAAGGTCATTCCATCTTTTAAAAGTATCAAAAACATCATATTTATGTTTAATACAATAAAATCATACCTTTCTTGTAGCATCATCAATGAAAGTAACATAATACTAGGATCCTCATGAGAAGCTACCTTAGCTGGTTCCCACACATCTGAGTGTATAGGCTCTAATTTTTGTTGCTTCTTAGGTACCCTAACTTTGAGAAATATCACTCTCTTTTGATTTCCAAAGACACAATGCTCACAGAAATCAAGATCTCAATCTTTCAAATTTGATAACTTACCCTTAGCCTTTAAGATCTGCATTCATTTTTTACTCTTACGACCCAACTGATTATGTCACATACATGCATCTGAATCTGAAGTAAATAATACAAAAATGAATGTGTAACATAGGTATATAAATATAACGTTCCTACCTTATTGCCTCTTGCCATAGCAAAGGTGCCCTTGGTGACTTTCCAAGATTATGTTGTGAATATAACCATGCAACCAGTTTCACCTAGTTTCTCTGCAGAAATAAGATTGCTCTTGAGGCTTGGTACATGGCTCACATCTTTCAATACTCATGTATTTACATTCTACAATTTTAGATGAACTTCCCCTTTACCAGTAATACTTTAAGGTTCATCATCACCCAAATAAACATGCCCAAAATTACCCTGGACATGATTTCTGAAATCACCCTTATTACGGGTTGCATGGAAAGAAGCTCGTGAATCTAAAACCCAAGATTCTATTATATTATCTAAATAAATAATAAGATCATCTTCCATTACCTCTTCTGTAATATTTTCCTTTTTAACTTTGTCTGGGTGTTGGTTCTCTCTATCCTTTGACCAAAAATATTTCTTTGCATTTTCTTTCTTTCCACAATTCTAATAGATAATTCTCTTACCTCTAAATTTAGATCTGCCATTCCTTGACATTGATTTCCTATTATTCTTACTCTTGGATCTCTCCTTCTTCCTTCCTCTACTTTCTACATTCAAAGCATCCCCAGATGATGATTCCTTTGTAATTTTTTTACAAATTTCTTCATTCAAGAGTATACTAACCACATCATCAAACTTCAAAATATTATTAACAGATGTTGTATTACTAATAACCATTACCAGGTTATCCCAACTATCAGGAAAAGAAAATAATAATAAGAGTAATTTCACTTCATCATCAAACAGAATATCAACCAATTTTAACTAATTTACAATAGATCAGAAATAATTCAAATGAAAAGATGCAGATCCACCTTCATGCATCTTCGAACTAAATAATTTCTTCACCAAATAAAATTTATTTGAAGAACAAGTTTTTTTCATATAAATTAGCAATATATTTCATTAACTCTACTGTAGATGTCACTTCTATAATATTAGAAGCCAAAGATGCTGCCAAACTGAATATTATAGATCCCAAAGCCTTTATGTCAAGAATCTTCCATTCTTCAAATTAGTCATCTTCGTAGGTCTAGACTTTTCATCTAAGGGTAAGTACAAATATATTTGATACAGATAATCCTCAATCTGCATCTTCCATGATTGATCATTGCGGCCATCAAAATTATCTACCTTGTATTTATTTTTTTTTGCCATTGTTATAGCTCTCACTCAATCAAAAAACCCTCTGTGAGTAAATATGTCAACACAAAAAACCCTCAAAAAAATCTCTAATACTAGTTGTTAGGGTTAGCACACCGGTTGTACGGATAATATATCTGATCTAAGCATACCTGCAATAAAATCAAATATTCTACCAGAAGAAATACACAAAACAAGATATATAAATCAACACCAGATTTAACGTGGTTCACCCAGTGTGGGCTACATGCACCAAGAAACAAGCCAATCTATTATCCAAATGTTCTAGAAGATATACAATGAAGATTTACAATCTTTCAAACCTCTCACAATGTATAATATTTCTTTCTCTCAATCTTCTCCTTTTTGTCCAAGAATTATCTATCATAATTATTTTCACAATAATCATTAACTCTCTCTTCTAACGCTATATTTCTAGCTTATAAAAACCTTATACAAACTTAGGAAACTTAGCCATGCAATTACAATCAATAGATCTGCTTTAATACTAAAATTAGATCTAATTCCTATGAGTTAAATAAAACACTCATGCACAGGTAACCGATGTGGGTTAGCCTTAACTGATGATGGTTTCTAATTGCCTGACCGATGTCAGTCATAGGCGAATGATGTCAGTCCCTTCATAATCGATGTTAGTCACTATGTTTTCCAGCAAGTTAATATACATGCTAAATTGAAGTAATTCAGCTCCACATCTCAACAATGATGAAAACAAAAAATGAAATATCTAGCCTGGTATGAGCTAGGTAGATCAAGATCCCCACCAATTGGCGATAAGTGGTAGCATCAACCAAGGGATTAGATAAATTTACTACTAACTTGACTCCAAAAATTAAGGGAGTGGGAGATGTCTTATAATCAGACATGTTAAACATAGAAATAAAATCAAGGGCATACTTGGGATGAGAAATAATGATCCCCAAGTCAAATTTTGTACTTCTAATCCTAAGGAAATAATGAAACAAACCCAAGTCAATCATAAAGAACATCTTTGCTAAGGAATTCTTCATGAAATCAATGATATAGGAAGATCTACCCATAATCAGAAAACTAATCGACATAAAAAAACCAAGATAAACATGAAATCATCTTTCCTTAAAACGTAAAATTTTGGGTTACAATGACACCTAGCGAACCATGATGTGAGAAGAAAGGAGGCCATCTTGAAAAACCAATCTTGAGGGAATTTTTTAAGGCCATAGATAGACTTCTTATTTCTCTTAGCGAGGGATAAATATTTGACATAACCTAAAGGATTTTCTATAAATATTTATTCCTCTAGGTCCCCATTATAAAAGGATCTCTTCACGTCCATTTGATGACCATCCCATATATTAGTGGAGACTATGGCTAGGGTCAGTATAATAGAATTCATATTTGTAATGGGAGCAAAGGTCTATGAATATTTAAGCCAAAGAACTTGGGAGAAACCTCTAGCTATAAGTCACGCTTTATAATTTTCGATGTTCTTATCAAAACCATACTTGGTTCGATATATCAACTTACATCGAACTAATTTTCTTACCTTATGAAGAGTGATGAGATCCCAAGTATGATTCTTCATGAGAGAGGAATATTCCTCTTATATACTACAATCCCACTCAGGAATGTCATAAGCCTCTCAAAAATATCAAGGGTCGGAAGTGGAGATGAAGAAGGAATCAACCCCATAAAAATATAAATGATTTTTTCTCTCATCTAAAGGATCCCCTATCCAATCTTCAGCACTTTGAAAGTTCTTCCTAGACCCACAAGGATTAGTAGGAATTCAAATCTTGAAATCAGTCGAATCATCACATGAGTGAGATGGTACATTATTCTCATCATGACTATTGTTAGAATAAGTAGCTTCTGGAGTGAAAGCAATAGGAGAACTATGAGGATAAAGATTGGGAGGCTCAACAAAATCATCATAAGAGTTTCAATCATCCTCAAAGAAGGGAAAATGGTCCTTAATGGGTGGAGAAGTGGAAGTAAGAGATTTCTATTGGAATTTCACACTTCCGTCAATATAGAGATGATGAGTGGCAGGGTTCAAAATTATACATCCCTTCACACTTTTGGGATACCTAATAAAGATACAAGGTTTGGATTGTCGTCCCAAAGCCTTACACTTATTGTTTTGTATATGAGCCATGAAATTTGAACTGAAGACACAAAATTTCTCAACATCAATTTTTCATCCATACCAAGGAAGAAAGGGAGTCATCCCTTTTACTACTTTGTATAAATTTTTGTTATGAATGTAACATACAAATTTCATGGCTTTAGCTTAATACTATGGAGAAAGGGATTTAGAATGAACCTTGCAAGTGGAAATCCTCAAGATTTCTATTGTTTCTTTCTGTGACTTCATTTTACAAAGGTCTGCAAGCAATTGTATGTTGCAAAGTAATCCTTTTAGAGGTGCATAAATCGCTGAACATGTTGCTCACATACTTGCCTCCATTTTCAGCTCTAAGAACCTTGATAGACCTTGCATATAATTACTGATCTATTACTATTAATATCTTTTCATATTAATAATATTTTAATACTAACAGTATGCTAGTATTAACATTATTTCAAATATTACTACTATTTTAATAAGCAACAATAATTTTATTGTTGATACTATTAGCCATTTACTCTTGTACTAAATATTTTTTTCTTTAAAATTTGGTAAGTATATATTTTTTTTGATAAGATATCTTAAATCAAGCCCAAATTTCACTCAATGTTACATTAAACTCACTAGGTTTTAACGTAAATTTATAATAACTTGATAATAAATTTACATACTCCAATAGAGCTATAGGCTAATTTGTAAACAAATAATTTCTTTACTTCAATAGATTAAAAAGGAAATATGATGCATTTGTTGACAAAGCAGCAAATCAAAGAATTTTTTTAAAAAAATTAATCCATAAACACATAAATTTTGGGCTTCCTTCAATCAATAAAAATAGTTAACAAATGTAATTTACTTCACTACCCTGTACATTTT
This sequence comes from Taxus chinensis, assembly GCA_019776745.2. Lineage (NCBI taxonomy): Eukaryota > Viridiplantae > Streptophyta > Pinopsida > Cupressales > Taxaceae > Taxus > Taxus chinensis. Next base: position 555,078,032 of record CM034152.1, read on the forward strand.
ATGTAATACAATGGAAGTAACTATTTCTTCTCTTATACAAACTACAAATTTCAATCATTCTCACAAGCAATTAAAACAAGATTTCTCATAGTTTTAAAATAAGAACTAATAATTTCCCAATAAGAAATTATACACCCATTTGAGACAACAAACCAATTAAAATGAGGACTCATTAGTTTTCTTTTCAATCTCTATTCCATTATACAAAACCTTAACTCACTAAAATTTTTTCTCTTTCAACTTAATTTCCATTTTATCAAACTTGTTTCACTAAAAAATGCCTTCCATTCCCACATACATTACAACCTTAAAATCCAATAATCAATACAACTTTTCTTTGAAAAGCAATACAATAAATCTTCCAGTTGAAATGATAATTTTACAAGAAGGTAATTACAATAGAGGAATGCTTAATCTTCTATAAGTGCTCCAAGTATCAAATCTCCAACAAGGATCCATTTTCTCTTCACTTGATCACAACAACCAAAAATGGGGGAGAGGCAACACTCTCCATCCAACAAAAAATCCAATGAAGAGAAGAAGTAATTCTTTTCATTGGCCCGTCAAGCCCTAACCACAAGGCAATAATGGATGGATAGAACACATGGAAACTATACAATTATTCCACACTTACTTTCAAGAAACAAACATAAAAGAAATGTAACCACAAAAAAATACTTATTTTTAAGCACAACAACTTCCCAAAATAGTGGTTCTAAAATAAGCCAAGTAGAGATAGGAATATGGGGATACCTTTGTGCCTCCCAAGGGTTTGAATGCCCACCTAAAAAATCATCCAAAACACGACTAACCCCAAAATCTCTTATGCCTCCCCACAACACAAATATATGTCTCTTATGCCTCCCCCAATCTTATGTCTACCTCTCTCTTATGGTTCCCACCATACACAAAATAAAAAAATAAAATAAGGTCAGGACATCCACAACCTCACTCCCTCCTAAACACACAAAGAAGCTCTTATGCCTCCCCACATATTTCATCCCCATTTCACCATCTCAACACAACCTAAAGGCAATTTACTACCCCAACACTTCATACACGAACACACATCCATAAAACAAATATGATACAAGAAAGCAAGAAGAAAACAAGAGTGCAAGACCTCACTTTGCCATAGTAAAGCTCCACTTTTCAAGAAAGTTTCAAAATATTTCAAACTTAAGCAATTCCAAGCTCCCTTCTACTCCAAAAATCAAGCACTCTAAAAATCCAAGAGCCAAAACCAAGCAAGTAACCTGCTTTACTTCCCAAAAATTCCAATAAATAGAAAAGAGAAAGAGGGAGATTATGTGGCTCCATGTAGGATGCCACATCGTTTCTTCTCCACCCCACATCACCCAAGTCAAACCCATACCCCAAGGCATAATAAATGGGTGTTTGAGAGGTATGAAAAACCTCTTACACACACCACTCCAACCCACACCCTTTAGGACAAGAAATAAACACATGTAAGAAAGTGCAATTAAAATTTATTTTTTACCTTCCCAAAACACATAATGGGGTCTATTTTGACCCCCCAACTCATAGGTAGGGTTGGTATAATTAATTAAGAGGTGTGGGACAAACTTATCTTGTCTCACAAGCCTCCGAAATTGGCTTTTAAAGCCAAATCTGAATTTCCAAAATGAGGTAGAGTGTACAACACTCAAGATCACATAGACTCAACTTAAAACACATAAACCAAATAACCATATAATCTAATAAATGACTTATTTTTTGTCCCATCCACAATTAGTTTAGTAACATGATTAATTTACTAATATAGACACATGAATTAACTAATGATAATAAGAAATTACATGACCATAAAATCACGTACACTAAAATTAAATAAAGGAAAAGAAAAGAAACACACACAAAATCTTAGTCACAATTGGAAGTTATCCCCCCATGGGGACCCCCTAATAACAAATAAAACACACAATATAACACAAGTTCCATGGTGACCATTACCAAATTTACCTAGTATTCCGCTGTGGTTGGTCTCCAATCCCCCTTTGATTGTTGTGATATAATCACCTGAAAAACACACAATACCTCCTTCGGCCTCTTGGACGCATCAAAACATCCAAGATAAAATATATGCATATAAGTCAACAATCATCCATACCTAAATTAAATCATCCTCTAGGAAAATAATTTTACTATTTTAATATTCTAACAAAATCTCAATTCTATATTTCATCAATACCAATAAGATCACAAGATTAGTTCGCTGCTAGATCCTACTCAATATGACACAAATGACAAATGTCAAAAATATATAAATATGTCAAAAACACGTCATCATCAATATAAAATGTCCCTCTATTAAATCCACACAAATCATACTATGAATCAAAATCCATCAATAGTTAAAGTATGTCTATCATCTAATCATCATGCTAAGCCAAAATGATAAAATAATATCCATGTATATAACCAACAGTAATCGAGATCAAAATATAATAAGTGTCGAAGGTAAGTGGGCACTACAAATGGGATCTAGCCACATGCACATTTTGGTAACCTACAGGTGAGATCATGATCACTACAGAGGATACTCATCAGATTACTAGATTGTTGGTTCATGGAGAAGGGATCTATTGTATCAATGAGATGGGGAGAGAGGATGTGATGAGGATATTGTATTGATATGATGTGGATGATTTCTGATATACTTTAGGTGGTTTTATTATCTTTCTCTATATTCTACACAAAGAGGGATGTACTCGGATGACTATGTTGATGATGGGTATCTAATATTTATTTTTTTCATGAATCCGGAGAAGGGATATTCCTATGGATGATGATAGGGATGGTTGCAGAGATGATAGAGTATTTTACTATTTTTTTGTGGTCCCCTGCATTATTGGCATAGACATATAGGGAGTTGCAGGCTTGGAGATTCCACAAGACATTTTTGATTTATGTTACATTTTTATCACAGGGTTGGGCTTTCAAGCATATAGCTATAGCTCATCCACATGGTTTTCCATGGGGAAGTATGGATATGATTGTTGTATCTGCTATATTAATGAGGTGGCAATGGGATGTGGGACAATCTAGGGAGAAGAGGAAGGAGGCCCATTACAGAGAGCTCCTTATAGGATTCTAGGTAGGATATGTTGTGTGGAGGCCATATTTTCCATTGTTCGTAGGTTGTGAGTGCGAGATATATGGTTCTGCACTAAGAGTATTGGGTGTAGCGGAGATGATGGGGAGAGTAGGGGCTCATCATATTTAGTCATGTTAGAGAACACTTTTGTTTGATACAGGATGTTTCTAAGGTTCTATTATTGTATAGATGGGATGTGGGAGTTTTTGATACTCTCAAGATAGTTGTAGGAAATACTCCTATTATAGATGATGAGTATGGAACAATGGGTTTAGATGATCATGGGGACCTAGTACCGATTGATGATGTTGTAGTGACTATCAGGTATAGGCAGTGGTGGACTAGTGCATGTGCAGATTCTGAAAGAGCTCGATTGGCTTGAAGAGGGAGGAGGTTGTGTGCCTAAGTACATTAGGGACATGAAGTTTTTGATGCTAGTTATGATGAGGAGGGTGATGGAGATGAGGAGGATTTGGATGCCATAGTTGCATAGTTGACAACTGAGAAGACCAAAGTGGAGGCCGAGAGGGATAGTTTGCGGAAGGAGAGAGATGATTTGGTTTGAGTGAGGGGCACTTTTTATTGGTGAGAGAGATATTATTATAATTGAGCGGGATGGACTCAGAGTGTAGATAGCTTAGGCCACTAATGATTAGGATCAGTATAGATAGTAGTGAGAGACCCTGAAAAGGGATCTCAGTATTACAGGATATTCAATATCAGATGTAGAGTCAACAGCTCATGCTCGAGCTAGTGCTCAAATGGGGGCACATGGTATGGTTAGCTATGCTCACTACCAGTATTTGTGGGAAGAGTTATCTTATTTCGAGCATATGGTGATACGGGATTTTCCCAATGCTATTTTATATGCTAATCATTTAGCTCAATAGGGGGAACTTCCTAGTGCTAGTGTGGAGAACCTGGGCCAACCACCTCAAGGATCTATTGGAGGAGATGATGGTGATGGAGGCATGCAGGAGGGTGATGAGATTATTGTTCATGCTAGTGGATTTCTTAGTGATATCCATTTTACTGTGTAGTAATGTGTTGTATTTTCATATATGTACGGGCTTATAAAGCCTTGGATATATAGTTTATGATATATAGAGTGAGGGTAATCCTTAATGATGTAACTTGAGACGATGATGTGGTTTGACTTGTGATTTATATGTTGGTTACGATATATCTCTTGATGCATGTTTTTATATGTTTTTAAAGTTTTTAATTGATTTCCATGTGATGAAATGTTTATATAATGTGAATTTTTATATATACTGGAAATTGATGTGATTTGGATGGTGTTGTATTACGAAGTTTGTGACTTCAGATGTGATCCAAATTTATCATAAAGTATAAGAACTTAAAATAAGTAAAAATTGATTACTTTAATATGGATCTAATACATATGTGATGGGTACGAAATGTGAAAGCACTTGCACTTTTATCATTTAACAATGTTAAAATGAGACTATCAATGGGTAGTTACACATGGGATATTAGCTATAGAGATAAAGTGATTAGATGTACCTTCTTATCACATGGAATGGGTTTTATATATATAGGTCAATGTGGGAAATAGGTTTCTCCTTTTTAAAAGTTTCTTAGAGAAATGCCCTAGCTATATTTTGTTTATTTCTTTTTCTAATGCCAACTAATCATTGCAGGAAGTTTTATTTAATGGGAAAGTTTATCAATGCGGGAACCTTTCCTAGGATGCTTTGATATTTGTTTTTTTAAAGGTTTTTCAATGAGAGAAGATTTTAATTTAACAAAATTAGTTGTCCTTCAAGGGATCAATCTATATTTTTCCTTGTAGATGTCCTTCAAGGGATGAGTCTACTTTTTCTTTTGATAATTTTGATATATATTTTAATAGTTGGCATTTTGGAAGGCCACATATGTGGTTGTGGTAAGGTTTGTTATGCCATATAGGTGGAGGGTGCCTCATGGACTATGTTTGGCATAGGCAGTAGAGGATCAGTGTAAGATGACCATGGATGTGGATGACTTGAATGAGATAAGTATGGAGTGGTTTGGTAAGCACTGAGTGGTGCGAAAGGAAAATGGAGTGAGGTTTGTTTAAACACTGTGGCATCTTGTAGAGATAGCCTTGGGATCTAGTCTTGAGCTCAGTACTCTGCATTATAATGTCTTGTAATATCCGACATTTATCCTATAAAAACACTATATGGCATATATTTATAAATTCGTGGCAATGTAAATATGAAGAAAAGGCAGAAAAGACACCCCTTCTTGAAAAGAGTGTGTCGACATTGGCTTGGGGCCCCAACAAGCAAATAATGGGACCCACCTATCCATAAACGAGCATAGAAGACAAAAGTCATAAAACCATATTTTGCACTTTTACCTGATTTTCATTTTTACCACGTGTTGTGGCTTGATTGGCTAGTTGATCCTGATTCTCCCCAATTTTGAAAAAACTTTGATCAGTGGCAACTGTTATCACAAAATTACAACACCCCCAAATATACATCATGTGAATGGGGAATTCGGTGTAATTTTGCTAACATGGAGCTATCCTAAAGTGTGGGACTTTGTAAAATGGGATAGTTCTCCAGAGAAGGCCAGATTCTCTTCCTAATCCTACATGTCACAAATACTCCTAGTGTAAGAAAATACCTATCTAAACCTATTCTAACATTCCAAGGAGACAAGGAGAGAGATGAATGAAATAAAACCTACACTAGAAGCAGTGATACACAAAGAAAAAGAGTTGTTAGACACCCTTCCTAGCCTGCAAAATGGAGAAAGGATGAACTTGGAGAGTGTGGAAAAGCACCATAGACCAAATCACATACACTTAACCATCCCAAGTAAGCACAAACTAACTAAATCCTATAGTGACATAAGAATATACACAGATACTACACTTTGAGATCCTATAGAGTATTTCATGAACTATGGCAATAATCAATCAAACGTTGCCCC